>CAXAJV010000053.1:0-245000 GCA_963969225.1 Xylocopa violacea
CCACCGAGAAGTACGGGCCGACACGACCGGGATTTTGTAAAACATTACCAGCGAGGGTCTAGATGGGTTAGGTTAGGTTATATTACGATATAGAAGTATATAATGTGCCCACCGAGAAGTCGGGGCCGACCCGCCAGGAATGTTGTGAAATACTACATCCGCGATGTTAGTATGCCTTATGTTAGGATATATAACGTTATAAACGTATATAATGTCCGCACCGAGACGTAAGGGACGACACGACTGGGATTTTGTAAAACATTACTAGCGAGGGTCTAGATGGGTTAGGTTAGGTTATATTACGATATAGACGTATATAATGTGCCCACCGAAAAGTAGGGGCCGAACCCCCAGGAATGTTGGAAAATACTACATCCGAGATGTTATGTTCCCTTAGGTTAGGTTATATAAAGTTATAGACGTATATAGTGTCCCTGCGGAAAAGTACGGCCCGACACGGCGGGATTTTGTAAAACATTCCCAGCTAGGGGCTAGATGGATTAGGTTAGGTTATATTACGTTATAGACGTATATAATGTGCCCGCCGAGAAGTAGGTGCCGACCCGCTAGGAATGTTGGAAAATACTACATCCGAGATGTTAGGTTCCCTTAGGTTAGGATATATAAAGTTATAGACGTACATAATGCCCGCACCGTGACGTAAGGGACGACACGACCGGGATTTTGTAAAACATTACCAGCGAGGGTCTAGATGGGTTAGGTTAGGTTATATTACGATATAGACGTATATAATGTGCCCACCGAGAAGTAGGGGCCGACCCGCCAGGAATGTTGGAAAATACTACATCCGAGATGTTAGGTTCCCTTAGGTTAGGATATATAAAGTAATAGAGGTATATAATGTCCACGCGGAAAAGTACGGGCCGACACGACCGGGATTTTGTAAAACATTCCCAGCTAGGGGCTAGATGGGTTAGGTTAGGTTATATTACGTTATAGACGTATATAATGTTCCCACCGAGAATTGGCGCCGACCCGTCAGGAATGTTGTGAAATACTACATCCGCGATGTTAGGTTCCCTTAGGTTAGGATACATAACGTTATAGACGTATATAATGTCCCCACCGAGAAGTACGGGCCGACACGACCGGGATTTTGTAAAACATTGCCAGCCGGGTTCTAGATGGGTTAGGTTAGGTTATATTACGATATAGACGTATATAATGTGCCCGCCGAGAAGTAGGGGCCGACCCGCCAGGAATGTTGGAAAATACTACATCCGAGATGTTAGGTTCCCTTAGGTTAGGATATATAAAGTTATAGACGTACATAATGCCCGCACCGAGACGTACGGGACGACACGACCGGGATTTTGTAAAACATTACCAGCGAGAGTCTAGATGGGTTAGGTTAGGTTATATTACGATATAGACGTATATAATGTGCCCGCCGAGAAGTAGGGGCCGTCCCGCCAGGAATGTTGGAAAATACTACATCCGAGATGTTAGATTCCCTTAGGTTAGGATATATAAAGTTATAGACGTACATAATGTCCCCACGGAAATGAACGGGCCGACACGACCGGGATTTTGTAAAACAATCCCAGCTAGGAGCTAGATGGGTTAGGTTAGGTTATATTACGTTATAGAAGTATATAATATTCCCACCGAGAATTGGCGCCGACCCGTCAGGAATGTTGTGAAATACTACATCCGCGATGTTAGGTTCCCTTAGGTTAGGATATATAAAGTTATAGACGTACATAATGCCCGCACCGAGACGTACGGGACGACAAGACCGGGATTTTGTAAAACATTACCAGCGAGGGTCTAGATGGGTTAGGTTAGGTTATATTACGATATAGACGTATATAATGTGCCCACCGAGAAGTAGGGGCCGACACGCCAGGAATGTTGGAAAATACTACATCCGAGAAGTTAGGTTCCCTTAGGTTGGGATATATAAAGTAATAGATGTATATAATGTCCCCACCGAGAAGTACGGGCCGACACGACCGGGATTTTGTAAAACATTACCAGCGAGAGTCTAGATGGGTTAGGTTAGGTTATATTACGATATAGACGTATATAATGTGCCCACCGAGAAGTAGGGTCCGACCCGCCAGGAATGTTGGAAAATACTACATCCGAGATGTTAGGTTCCCTTAGGTTAGGATATATAAAGTTATAGACGTACATAATGCCCGCACCGAGACGTACGGGACGACAAGACCGGGATTTTGTAAAACATTACCAGCGAGGGTCTAGATGGGTTAGGTTAGGTTATATTACGATATAGACGTATATAATGTGCCCACCGAGAAGTAGGGTCCGACCCGCCAGGAATGTTGGAAAATACTACATCCGAGATGTTAGGTTCCCTTAGGTTAGGATATATAAAGTGATAGGCGTATATAATGTCCCCACGGAAAAGTACGACCCGACACGACCGGGATTTTGTAAAACATTCCCAGCTAGGGGCTAGATGGGTTAGGTTAGGTTATATTACGTTATAGACGTATATAATGTGCCCGCCGAGAAGTAGGTGCCGACCCGCTAGGAATGTTGGAAAATACTACATCCGAGATGTTAGGTTCCCTTAGGTTAGGATATATAAAGTTATAGACGTACATAATGTCCGCACCGAGACGTACGGGACGACACGACCGGGATTTTGTAAAACATTAGCAGCGAGAGTCTAGATGGGTTAGGTTAGGTTATATTACGATATAGACGTATATAATGTGCCCGCCGAGAAGTAGGGGCCGTCCCGCCAGGAATGTTGGAAAATACTACATCCGAGATGTTAGGTTCCCTTAGGTTAGGATATATAAAGTTATAGACGTACATAATGTCCCCACGGAAATGAACGGGCCGACACGACCGGGATTTTGTAAAACAATCCCAGCTAGGAGCTAGATGGGTTAGGTTAGGTTATATTACGTTATAGAAGTATATAATATTCCCACCGAGAATTGGCGCCGACCCGTCAGGAATGTTGTGAAATACTACATCCGCGATGTTAGGTTCCCTTAGGTTAGGATATATAAAGTTATAGACGTACATAATGCCCGCACCGAGACGTACGGGACGACAAGACCGGGATTTTGTAAAACATTACCAGCGAGGGTCTAGATGGGTTAGGTTAGGTTATATTACGATATAGACGTATATAATGTGCCCACCGAGAAGTAGGGGCCGACACGCCAGGAATGTTGGAAAATACTACATCCGAGAAGTTAGGTTCCCTTAGGTTGGGATATATAAAGTAATAGATGTATATAATGTCCCCACCGAGAAGTACGGGCCGACACGACCGGGATTTTGTAAAACATTACCAGCGAGAGTCTAGATGGGTTAGGTTAGGTTATATTACGATATAGACGTATATAATGTGCCCACCGAGAAGTAGGGTCCGACCCGCCAGGAATGTTGGAAAATACTACATCCGAGATGTTAGGTTCCCTTAGGTTAGGATATATAAAGTTATAGACGTACATAATGCCCGCACCGAGACGTACGGGACGACAAGACCGGGATTTTGTAAAACATTACCAGCGAGGGTCTAGATGGGTTAGGTTAGGTTATATTACGATATAGACGTATATAATGTGCCCACCGAGAAGTAGGGTCCGACCCGCCAGGAATGTTGGAAAATACTACATCCGAGATGTTAGGTTCCCTTAGGTTAGGATATATAAAGTGATAGGCGTATATAATGTCCCCACGGAAAAGTACGACCCGACACGACCGGGATTTTGTAAAACATTCCCAGCTAGGGGCTAGATGGGTTAGGTTAGGTTATATTACGTTATAGACGTATATAATGTGCCCGCCGAGAAGTAGGTGCCGACCCGCTAGGAATGTTGGAAAATACTACATCCGAGATGTTAGGTTCCCTTAGGTTAGGATATATAAAGTTATAGACGTACATAATGTCCGCACCGAGACGTACGGGACGACACGACCGGGATTTTGTAAAACATTACCAGCGAGAGTCTAGATGGGTTAGGTTAGGTTATATTACGATATAGACGTATATAATGTGCCCGCCGAGAAGTAGGGGCCGTCCCGCCAGGAATGTTGGAAAATACTACATCCGAGATGTTAGGTTCCCTTAGGTTAGGATATATAAAGTTATAGACGTACATAATGTCCCCACGGAAATGAACGGGCCGACACGACCGGGATTTTGTAAAACAATCCCAGCTAGGAGCTAGATGGGTTAGGTTAGGTTATATTACGTTATAGAAGTATATAATATTCCCACCGAGAATTGGCGCCGACCCGTCAGGAATGTTGTGAAATACTACATCCGCGATGTTAGGTTCCCTTAGGTTAGGATATATAAAGTTATAGACGTACATAATGCCCGCACCGAGACGTACGGGACGACAAGACCGGGATTTTGTAAAACATTACCAGCGAGGGTCTAGATGGGTTAGGTTAGGTTATATTACGATATAGACGTATATAATGTGCCCACCGAGAAGTAGGGGCCGACACGCCAGGAATGTTGGAAAATACTACATCCGAGAAGTTAGGTTCCCTTAGGTTGGGATATATAAAGTAATAGATGTATATAATGTCCCCACCGAGAAGTACGGGCCGACACGACCGGGATTTTGTAAAACATTACCAGCCAGTGTCTAGATGGGTTAGGTTAGGTTATATTACGATATAGACGTATATAATGTGCCCGCCGAGAAGTAGGGGCCGACCCGCCAGGAATATTGGAAAATACTACATCCGAGATGTTAGGTTCCGTTAGGTTAGGATATATAACGTTATAGACGTATATAATTTCCCCACCGAGAAGTACGGGCCGACACGACCGGGATTTTGTAAAACATTACCAGCGAGGGTCTAGATGGGTTAGGTTAGGTTATATTACGATATAGAAGTATATAATGTGCCCACCGAGAAGTTGGGGCCGACCCGCCAGGAATGTTGTGAAATACTACATCCGCGATGTTAGTATGCCTTATGTTAGGATATATAACGTTATAAACGTATATAATGTCCGCACCGAGACGTAAGGGACGACACGACTGGGATTTTGTAAAACATTACTAGCGAGGGTCTAGATGGGTTAGGTTCGGTTATATTACGATATAGACGTATATAATGTGCCCACCGAGAAGTAGGGGCCGAACCCCCAGGAATGTTGGAAAATACTACATCCGAGATGTTATGTTCCCTTAGGTTAGGTTATATAAAGTTATAGACGTATATAGTGTCCCTGCGGAGAAGTACGGCCCGACACGGCGGGATTTTGTAAAACATTCCCAGCTAGGGGCTAGATGGATTAGGTTAGGTTATATTACGTTATAGACGTATATAATGTTCCCACCCAGAATTGGCGCCGACCCGTCAGGAATGTTGTGAAATACTACATCCGCGATGTTAGGTTTCCTTAGGTTAGGATACACAACGTTATAGACGTATATAATGTCCCCACCGAGAAGTACGGGCCGACACGACCGGGATTTTGTAAAACATTGCCAGCCGGGTTCTAGATGGGTTAGGTTAGGTTATATTACGATATAGACGTATATAATGTGCCCGCCGAGAAGTAGGGGCCGACCCGCCAGGAATGTTGGAAAATACTACATCCGAGATGTTAGGTTCCCTTAGGTTAGGATATATAAAGTAATAGAGGTATATAATGTCCACGCGGAAAAGTACGGGCCGACACGACCGGGATTTTGTAAAACATTCCCAGCTAGGGGCTAGATGGGTTAGGTTAGGTTATATTACGTTATAGACGTATATAATGTTCCCACCGAGAATTGGCGCCGACCCGTCAGGAATGTTGTGAAATACTACATCCGCGATGTTAGGTTCCCTTAGGTTAGGATACATAACGTTATAGACGTATATAATGTCCCCACCGAGAAGTACGGGCCGACACGACCGGGATTTTGTAAAACATTTCCAGCCGGGTTCTAGATGGGTTAGGTTAGGTTATATTACGATATAGACGTATATAATGTGCCCGCCGAGAAGTAGGGGCCGACCCGCCAGGAATGTTGGAAAATACTACATCCGAGATGTTAGGTTCCCTTAGGTTAGGATATATAAAGTTATAGACGTACATAATGCCCGCACCGAGACGTCCGGGACGACACGACCGGGATTTTGTAAAACATTACCAGCGAGAGTCTAGATGGGTTAGGTTAGGTTATATTACGATATAGACGTATATAATGTGCCCACCGAGAAGTAGGGGCCGACCCGCCAGGAATGTTGGAAAATACTACATCCGAGATGTTAGGTTCCCTTAGGTTAGGATATATAAAGTAATAGAGGTATATAATGTCCACGCGGAAAAGTACGGGCCGACACGACCGGGATTTTGTAAAACATTCCCAGCTAGGGGCTAGATGGGTTAGGTTAGGTTATATTACGTTATAGACGTATATAATGTTCCCACCGAGAATTGGCGCCGACCCGTCAGGAATGTTGTGAAATACTACAGCCGCGATGTTAGGTTCCCTTAGGTTAGGATACATAACGTTATAGACGTATATAATGTCCCCACCGAGAAGTACGGGCCGACACGACCGGGATTTTGTAAAACATTGCCAGCCGGGTTCTAGATGGGTTAGGTTAGGTTATATTACGATATAGACGTATATAATGTGCCCGCCGAGAAGTAGGGGCCGACCCGCCAGGAATGTTGGAAAATACTACATCCGAGATGTTAGGTTCCCTTAGGTTAGGATATATAAAGTTATAGACGTACATAATGCCCGCACCGAGACGTACGGGACGACACGACCGGGATTTTGTAAAACATTACCAGCGAGAGTCTAGATGGGTTAGGTTAGGTTATATTACGATATAGACGTATATAATGTGCCCGCCGAGAAGTAGGGGCCGTCCCGCCAGGAATGTTGGAAAATACTACATCGGAGATGTTAGGTTCCCTTAGGTTAGGATATATAAAGTTATAGACGTACATAATGTCCCCACGGAAATGAACGGGCCGACACGACCGGGATTTTGTAAAACAATCCCAGCTAGGAGCTAGATGGGTTAGGTTAGGTTATATTACGTTATAGAAGTATATAATATTCCCACCGAGAATTGGCGCCGACCCGTCAGGAATGTTGTGAAATACTACATCCGCGATGTTAGGTTCCCTTAGGTTAGGATATATAAAGTTATAGACGTATACAATGTCCCCACCGAGAAGTACGGGCCGACACGGCCGGGATTTTGTAAAACATTACCAGCCCGGGTCTAGATGGGTTAGGTTAGGTTATATTACGATATAGACGTATATAATGTGCCCGCCGAGAAGTAGGGGCCGTCCCGCCAGTAATGTTGGAAAATACTACATCCGAGATGTTAGGTTCCCTTAGGTTAGGATATATAAAGTTATAGACGTATATAATGTCCCCGCGTAAAAGTACGGGCCGACACGTCGGGATTTTGTAAAACATTCCCAGCTAGGGGCTAGATGGGTTAGGTTAGGTTATATTACGTTATAGACGTATATAATGTTCCCACTGAGAATTGGCGCCGACCCGCCAGGAATGTTGTGAAATACTACATCCGCGATGCTAGGTTCCCTTAGGTTAGGATATATAACGTTATAGACGTATATGATGTCCCCACCGAGAAGTACGGGCCGACACGACCGGGATTTTGTAAAACATTACCAGCGAGGGTCTAGATGGGTTAGGTTAGGTTATATTACGATATAGACGTATATAATGTGCCCACCGAGAAGTAGGGGCCGACACGCCAGGAATGTTGGAAAATACTACATCCGAGAAGTTAGGTTCCCTTAGGTTGGGATATATAAAGTAATAGATGTATATAATGTCCCCACCGAGAAGTACGGGCCGACACGACCGGGATTTTGTAAAACATTACCAGCGAGGGTCTAGATGGGTTAGGTTAGGTTATATTACGATATAGAAGTATATAATGTGCCCACCGAGAAGTCGGGGCCGACCCGCCAGGAATGTTGTGAAATACTACATCCGCGATGTTAGTATGCCTTAGGTTAGGATACATAACGTTATAGACGTATATAATGTCCCCACCGAGAAGTACGGGCCGACACGACCGGGATTTTGTAAAACATTTCCAGCCGGGTTCTAGATGGGTTAGGTTAGGTTATATTACGATATAGACGTATATAATGTGCCCGCCGAGAAGTAGGGGCCGACCCGCCAGGAATGTTGGAAAATACTACATCCGAGATGTTAGGTTCCCTTAGGTTAGGATATATAAAGTTATAGACGTACATAATGCCCGCACCGAGACGTACGGGACGACACGACCGGGATTTTGTAAAACATTACCAGCGAGAGTCTAGATGGGTTAGGTTAGGTTATATTACGATATAGACGTATATAATGTGCCCACCGAGAAGTAGGGGCCGACCCGCCAGGAATGTTGGAAAATACTACATCCGAGATGTTAGGTTCCCTTAGGTTAGGATATATAAAGTAATAGAGGTATATAATGTCCACGCGGAAAAGTACGGGCCGACACGACCGGGATTTTGTAAAACATTCCCAGCTAGGGGCTAGATGGGTTAGGTTAGGTTATATTACGTTATAGACGTATATAATGTTCCCACCGAGAATTGGCGCCGACCCGTCAGGAATGTTGTGAAATACTACATCCGCGATGTTAGGTTCCCTTAGGTTAGGATACATAACGTTATAGACGTATATAATGTCCCCACCGAGAAGTACGTGCCGACACGACCGGGATTTTGTAAAACATTGCCAGCCGGGTTCTAGATGGGTTAGGTTAGGTTATATTACGATATAGACGTATATAATGTGCCCGCCGAGAAGTAGGGGCCGACCCGCCAGGAATGTTGGAAAATACTACATCCGAGATGTTAGGTTCCCTTAGGTTAGGATATATAAAGTTATAGACGTACATAATGCCCGCACCGAGACGTACGGGACGACACGACCGGGATTTTGTAAAACATTACCAGCGAGAGTCTAGATGGGTTAGGTTAGGTTATATTACGATATAGACGTATATAATGTGCCCGCCGAGAAGTAGGGGCCGTCCCGCCAGGAATGTTGGAAAATACTACATCGGAGATGTTAGGTTCCCTTAGGTTAGGATATATAAAGTTATAGACGTACATAATGTCCCCACGGAAATGAACGGGCCGACACGACCGGGATTTTGTAAAACAATCCCAGCTAGGAGCTAGATGGGTTAGGTTAGGTTATATTACGTTATAGAAGTATATAATATTCCCACCGAGAATTGGCGCCGACCCGTCAGGAATGTTGTGAAATACTACATCCGCGATGTTAGGTTCCCTTAGGTTAGGATATATAAAGTTATAGACGTATACAATGTCCCCACCGAGAAGTACGGGCCGACACGGCCGGGATTTTGTAAAACATTACCAGCCCGGGTCTAGATGGGTTAGGTTAGGTTATATTACGATATAGACGTATATAATGTGCCCGCCGAGAAGTAGGGGCCGTCCCGCCAGTAATGTTGGAAAATACTACATCCGAGATGTTAGGTTCCCTTAGGTTAGGATATATAAAGTTATAGACGTATATAATGTCCCCGCGTAAAAGTACGGGCCGACACGTCGGGATTTTGTAAAACATTCCCAGCTAGGGGCTAGATGGGTTAGGTTAGGTTATATTACGTTATAGACGTATATAATGTTCCCACTGAGAATTGGCGCCGACCCGCCAGGAATGTTGTGAAATACTACATCCGCGATGCTAGGTTCCCTTAGGTTAGGATATATAACGTTATAGACGTATATGATGTCCCCACCGAGAAGTACGGGCCGACACGACCGGGATTTTGTAAAACATTACCAGCGAGGGTCTAGATGGGTTAGGTTAGGTTATATTACGATATAGACGTATATAATGTGCCCACCGAGAAGTAGGGGCCGACACGCCAGGAATGTTGGAAAATACTACATCCGAGAAGTTAGGTTCCCTTAGGTTGGGATATATAAAGTAATAGATGTATATAATGTCCCCACCGAGAAGTACGGGCCGACACGACCGGGATTTTGTAAAACATTACCAGCGAGGGTCTAGATGGGTTAGGTTAGGTTATATTACGATGTAGAAGTATATAATGTGCCCACCGAGAAGTCGGGGCCGACCCGCCAGGAATGTTGTGAAATACTACATCCGCGATGTTAGTATGCCTTATGTTAGGATATATAACATTATAAACGTATATAATGTCCGCACCGAGACGTAAGGGACGACACGACGATTTTGTAAAACATTACTAGCGAGGGTCTAGATGGGTTAGGTTCGGTTATATTACGATATAGACGTATATAATGTGCCCACCGAGAAGTAGGGGCCGAACCCCCAGGAATGTTGGAAAATACTACATCCGAGATGTTATGTTCCCTTAGGTTAGGTTATATAAAGTTATAGACGTATATAGTGTCCCTGCGGAGAAGTACGGCCCGACACGGCGGGATTTTGTAAAACATTCCCAGCTAGGGGCTAGATGGATTAGGTTAGGTTATATTACGTTATAGACGTATATAATGTTCCCACCGAGAATTGGCGCCGACCCGTCAGGAATGTTGTGAAATACTACATCCGCGATGTTAGGTTCCCTTAGGTTAGGATACATAACGTTATAGACGTATATAATGTCCCCACCGAGAAGTACGGGCCGACACGACCGGGATTTTGTAAAACATTGCCAGCCGGGTTCTAGATGGGTTAGGTTAGGTTATATTACGATATAGACGTATATAATGTGCCCGCCGAGAAGTAGGGGCCGACCCGCCGGGAATGTTGGAAAATACTACATCCGAGATGTTAGGTTCCCTTAGGTTAGGATATATAAAGTAATAGAGGTATATAATGTCCACGCGGAAAAGTACGGGCCGACACGACCGGGATTTTGTAAAACATTCCCAGCTAGGGGCTAGATGGGTTAGGTTAGGTTATATTACGTTATAGACGTATATAATGTTCCCACCGAGAATTGGCGCCGACCCGTCAGGAATGTTGTGAAATACTACATCCGCGATGTTAGGTTCCCTTAGGTTAGGATATATAAAGTTATAGACGTACATAATGCCCGCACCGAGACGTACGGGACGACACGACCGGGATTTTGTAAAACATTACCAGCGAGAGTCTAGATGGGTTAGGTTAGGTTATATTACGATATAGACGTATATAATGTGCCCACCGAGAAGTAGGGTCCGACCCGCCAGGAATGTTGGAAAATACTACATCCGAGATGTTAGGTTCCCTTAGGTTAGGATATATAAAGTAATAGGCGTATATAAGGTCCCCACGGAAAAGTACGGCCCGACACGACCGGGATTTTGTAAAACATTCCCATCTAGGGGCTAGATGGGTTAGGTTAGGTTATATTACGTTATAGACGTATATAATGTGCCCGCCGAGAAGTAAGTGCCGACCCGCTAGGAATGTTGGAAAATACTACATCCGAGGTGTTAGGTTCCCTTAGGTTAGGATATATAAAGTTATAGACGTACATAATGCCCGCACCGTGACGTAAGGGACGACACGATCGGGATTTTGTAAAACATTCCCAGCTAGGGGCTAGATGGGTTAGGTTAGGTTATATTACGTTATAGACGTATATAATGTTCCCACCGAGAATTGGCGCCGACCCGTCAGGAATGTTGTGAAATACTACATCCGCGATGTTAGGTTCCCTTAGGTTAGGATACATAACGTTATAGACGTATATAATGTCCCCACCGAGAAGTACGGGCCGACACGACCGGGATTTTGTAAAACATTGCCAGCCGGGTTCTAGATGGGTTAGGTTAGGTTATATTACGATATAGACGTATATAATGTGCCCGCCGAGAAGTAGGGGCCGACCCGCCAGGAATGTTGGAAAATACTACATCCGAGATGTTAGGTTCCCTTAGGTTAGGATATATAAAGTTATAGACGTACATAATGCCCGCACCGAGACGTACGGGACGACACGACCGGGATTTTGTAAAACATTACCAGCGAGAGTCTAGATGGGTTAGGTTAGGTTATATTACGATATAGACGTATATAATGTGCCCGCCGAGAAGTAGGGGCCGTCCCGCCAGGAATGTTGGAAAATACTACATCGGAGATGTTAGGTTCCCTTAGGTTAGGATATATAAAGTTATAGACGTACATAATGTCCCCACGGAAATGAACGGGCCGACACGACCGGGATTTTGTAAAACAATCCCAGCTAGGAGCTAGATGGGTTAGGTTAGGTTATATTACGTTATAGAAGTATATAATATTCCCACCGAGAATTGGCGCCGACCCGTCAGGAATGTTGTGAAATACTACATCCGCGATGTTAGGTTCCCTTAGGTTAGGATATATAAAGTTATAGACGTATACAATGTCCCCACCGAGAAGTACGGGCCGACACGGCCGGGATTTTGTAAAACATTACCAGCCCGGGTCTAGATGGGTTAGGTTAGGTTATATTACGATATAGACGTATATAATGTGCCCGCCGAGAAGTAGGGGCCGTCCCGCCAGTAATGTTGGAAAATACTACATCCGAGATGTTAGGTTCCCTTAGGTTAGGATATATAAAGTTATAGACGTATATAATGTCCCCGCGTAAAAGTACGGGCCGACACGTCGGGATTTTGTAAAACATTCCCAGCTAGGGGCTAGATGGGTTAGGTTAGGTTATATTACGTTATAGACGTATATAATGTTCCCACTGAGAATTGGCGCCGACCCGCCAGGAATGTTGTGAAATACTACATCCGCGATGCTAGGTTCCCTTAGGTTAGGATATATAACGTTATAGACGTATATGATGTCCCCACCGAGAAGTACGGGCCGACACGACCGGGATTTTGTAAAACATTACCAGCGAGGGTCTAGATGGGTTAGGTTAGGTTATATTACGATATAGACGTATATAATGTGCCCACCGAGAAGTAGGGGCCGACACGCCAGGAATGTTGGAAAATACTACATCCGAGAAGTTAGGTTCCCTTAGGTTGGGATATATAAAGTAATAGATGTATATAATGTCCCCACCGAGAAGTACGGGCCGACACGACCGGGATTTTGTAAAACATTACCAGCGAGGGTCTAGATGGGTTAGGTTAGGTTATATTACGATATAGAAGTATATAATGTGCCCACCGAGAAGTCGGGGCCGACCCGCCAGGAATGTTGTGAAATACTACATCCGCGATGTTAGTATGCCTTATGTTAGGATATATAACATTATAAACGTATATAATGTCCGCACCGAGACGTAAGGGACGACACGACTGGGATTTTGTAAAACATTACTAGCGAGGGTCTAGATGGGTTAGGTTCGGTTATATTACGATATAGACGTATATAATGTGCCCACCGAGAAGTAGGGGCCGAACCCCCAGGAATGTTGGAAAATACTACATCCGAGATGTTATGTTCCCTTAGGTTAGGTTATATAAAGTTATAGACGTATATAGTGTCCCTGCGGAGAAGTACGGCCCGACACGGCGGGATTTTGTAAAACATTCCCAGCTAGGGGCTAGATGGGTTAGGTTAGGTTATATTACGTTATAGACGTATATAATGTTCCCACCGAGAATTGGCGCCGACCCGTCAGGAATGTTGTGAAATACTACATCCGCGATGTTAGGTTCCCTTAGGTTAGGATACATAACGTTATAGACGTATATAATGTCCCCACCGAGAAGTACGGGCCGACACGACCGGGATTTTGTAAAACATTGCCAGCCGGGTTCTAGATGGGTTAGGTTAGGTTATATTACGATATAGACGTATATAATGTGCCCGCCGAGAAGTAGGGGCCGACCCGCCAGGAATGTTGGAAAATACTACATCCGAGATGTTAGGTTCCCTTAGGTTAGGATATATAAAGTTATAGACGTACATAATGCCCGCACCGAGACGTACGGGACGACACGACCGGGATTTTGTAAAACATTACCAGCGAGAGTCTAGATGGGTTAGGTTAGGTTATATTACGATATAGACGTATATAATGTGCCCGCCGAGAAGTAGGGGCCGTCCCGCCAGGAATGTTGGAAAATACTACATCGGAGATGTTAGGTTCCCTTAGGTTAGGATATATAAAGTTATAGACGTACATAATGTCCCCACGGAAATGAACGGGCCGACACGACCGGGATTTTGTAAAACAATCCCAGCTAGGAGCTAGATGGGTTAGGTTAGGTTATATTACGTTATAGAAGTATATAATATTCCCACCGAGAATTGGCGCCGACCCGTCAGGAATGTTGTGAAATACTACATCCGCGATGTTAGGTTCCCTTAGGTTAGGATATATAAAGTTATAGACGTATACAATGTCCCCACCGAGAAGTACGGGCCGACACGGCCGGGATTTTGTAAAACATTACCAGCCCGGGTCTAGATGGGTTAGGTTAGGTTATATTACGATATAGACGTATATAATGTGCCCGCCGAGAAGTAGGGGCCGTCCCGCCAGTAATGTTGGAAAATACTACATCCGAGATGTTAGGTTCCCTTAGGTTAGGATATATAAAGTTATAGACGTATATAATGTCCCCGCGTAAAAGTACGGGCCGACACGTCGGGATTTTGTAAAACATTCCCAGCTAGGGGCTAGATGGGTTAGGTTAGGTTATATTACGTTATAGACGTATATAATGTTCCCACTGAGAATTGGCGCCGACCCGCCAGGAATGTTGTGAAATACTACATCCGCGATGCTAGGTTCCCTTAGGTTAGGATATATAACGTTATAGACGTATATGATGTCCCCACCGAGAAGTACGGGCCGACACGACCGGGATTTTGTAAAACATTACCAGCGAGGGTCTAGATGGGTTAGGTTAGGTTATATTACGATATAGACGTATATAATGTGCCCACCGAGAAGTAGGGGCCGACACGCCAGGAATGTTGGAAAATACTACATCCGAGAAGTTAGGTTCCCTTAGGTTGGGATATATAAAGTAATAGATGTATATAATGTCCCCACCGAGAAGTACGGGCCGACACGACCGGGATTTTGTAAAACATTACCAGCGAGGGTCTAGATGGGTTAGGTTAGGTTATATTACGATATAGAAGTATATAATGTGCCCACCGAGAAGTCGGGGCCGACCCGCCAGGAATGTTGTGAAATACTACATCCGCGATGTTAGTATGCCTTATGTTAGGATATATAACATTATAAACGTATATAATGTCCGCACCGAGACGTAAGGGACGACACGACTGGGATTTTGTAAAACATTACTAGCGAGGGTCTAGATGGGTTAGGTTCGGTTATATTACGATATAGACGTATATAATGTGCCCACCGAGAAGTAGGGACCGAACCCCCAGGAATGTTGGAAAATACTACATCCGAGATGTTATGTTCCCTTAGGTTAGGTTATATAAAGTTATAGACGTATATAGTGTCCCTGCGGAGAAGTACGGCCCGACACGGCGGGATTTTGTAAAACATTCCCAGCTAGGGGCTAGATGGATTAGGTTAGGTTATATTACGTTATAGACGTATATAATGTTCCCACCGAGAATTGGCGCCGACCCGTCAGGAATGTTGTGAAATACTACATCCGCGATGTTAGGTTCCCTTAGGTTAGGATACATAACGTTATAGACGTATATAATGTCCCCACCGAGAAGTACGGGCCGACACGACCGGGATTTTGTAAAACATTGCCAGCCGGGTTCTAGATGGGTTAGGTTAGGTTATATTACGATATAGACGTATATAATGTGCCCGCCGAGAAGTAGGGGCCGACCCGCCGGGAATGTTGGAAAATACTACATCCGAGATGTTAGGTTCCCTTAGGTTAGGATATATAAAGTAATAGAGGTATATAATGTCCACGCGGAAAAGTACGGGCCGACACGACCGGGATTTTGTAAAACATTCCCAGCTAGGGGCTAGATGGGTTAGGTTAGGTTATATTACGTTATAGACGTATATAATGTTCCCACCGAGAATTGGCGCCGACCCGTCAGGAATGTTGTGAAATACTACATCCGCGATGTTAGGTTCCCTTAGGTTAGGATATATAAAGTTATAGACGTACATAATGCCCGCACCGAGACGTACGGGACGACACGACCGGGATTTTGTAAAACATTACCAGCGAGAGTCTAGATGGGTTAGGTTAGGTTATATTACGATATAGACGTATATAATGTGCCCGCCGAGAAGTAGGGGCCGTCCCGCCAGGAATGTTGGAAAATACTACATCGGAGATGTTAGGTTCCCTTAGGTTAGGATATATAAAGTTATAGACGTACATAATGTCCCCACGGAAATGAACGGGCCGACACGACCGGGATTTTGTAAAACAATCCCAGCTAGGAGCTAGATGGGTTAGGTTAGGTTATATTACGTTATAGAAGTATATAATATTCCCACCGAGAATTGGCGCCGACCCGTCAGGAATGTTGTGAAATACTACATCCGCGATGTTAGGTTCCCTTAGGTTAGGATATATAAAGTTATAGACGTATACAATGTCCCCACCGAGAAGTACGGGCCGACACGGCCGGGATTTTGTAAAACATTACCAGCCCGGGTCTAGATGGGTTAGGTTAGGTTATATTACGATATAGACGTATATAATGTGCCCGCCGAGAAGTAGGGGCCGTCCCGCCAGTAATGTTGGAAAATACTACATCCGAGATGTTAGGTTCCCTTAGGTTAGGATATATAAAGTTATAGACGTATATAATGTCCCCGCGTAAAAGTACGGGCCGACACGTCGGGATTTTGTAAAACATTCCCAGCTAGGGGCTAGATGGGTTAGGTTAGGTTATATTACGTTATAGACGTATATAATGTTCCCACTGAGAATTGGCGCCGACCCGCCAGGAATGTTGTGAAATACTACATCCGCGATGCTAGGTTCCCTTAGGTTAGGATATATAACGTTATAGACGTATATGATGTCCCCACCGAGAAGTACGGGCCGACACGACCGGGATTTTGTAAAACATTACCAGCGAGGGTCTAGATGGGTTAGGTTAGGTTATATTACGATATAGACGTATATAATGTGCCCACCGAGAAGTAGGGGCCGACACGCCAGGAATGTTGGAAAATACTACATCCGAGAAGTTAGGTTCCCTTAGGTTGGGATATATAAAGTAATAGATGTATATAATGTCCCCACCGAGAAGTACGGGCCGACACGACCGGGATTTTGTAAAACATTACCAGCGAGGGTCTAGATGGGTTAGGTTAGGTTATATTACGATATAGAAGTATATAATGTGCCCACCGAGAAGTCGGGGCCGACCCGCCAGGAATGTTGTGAAATACTACATCCGCGATGTTAGTATGCCTTATGTTAGGATATATAACATTATAAACGTATATAATGTCCGCACCGAGACGTAAGGGACGACACGACGATTTTGTAAAACATTACTAGCGAGGGTCTAGATGGGTTAGGTTCGGTTATATTACGATATAGACGTATATAATGTGCCCACCGAGAAGTAGGGGCCGAACCCCCAGGAATGTTGGAAAATACTACATCCGAGATGTTATGTTCCCTTAGGTTAGGTGTTATAAAGTTATAGACGTATATAGTGTCCCTGCGGAGAAGTACGGCCCGACACGGCGGGATTTTGTAAAACATTCCCAGCTAGGGGCTAGATGGATTAGGTTAGGTTATATTACGTTATAGACGTATATAATGTTCCCACCGAGAATTGGCGCCGACCCGTCAGGAATGTTGTGAAATACTACATCCGCGATGTTAGGTTCCCTTAGGTTAGGATACATAACGTTATAGACGTATATAATGTCCCCACCGAGAAGTACGGGCCGACACGACCGGGATTTTGTAAAACATTGCCAGCCGGGTTCTAGATGGGTTAGGTTAGGTTATATTACGATATAGACGTATATAATGTATCCGCCGAGAAGTAGGGGCCGACCCGCCGGGAATGTTGGAAAATACTACATCCGAGATGTTAGGTTCCCTTAGGTTAGGATATATAAAGTAATAGAGGTATATAATGTCCACGCGGAAAAGTACGGGCCGACACGACCGGGATTTTGTAAAACATTCCCAGCTAGGGGCTAGATGGGTTAGGTTAGGTTATATTACGTTATAGACGTATATAATGTTCCCACCGAGAATTGGCGCCGACCCGTCAGGAATGTTGTGAAATACTACATCCGCGATGTTAGGTTCCCTTAGGTTAGGATATATAAAGTTATAGACGTACATAATGCCCGCACCGAGACGTACGGGACGACACGACCGGGATTTTGTAAAACATTACCAGCGAGAGTCTAGATGGGTTAGGTTAGGTTATATTACGATATAGACGTATATAATGTGCCCACCGAGAAGTAGGGTCCGACCCGCCAGGAATGTTGGAAAATACTACATCCGAGATGTTAGGTTCCCTTAGGTTAGGATATATAAAGTAATAGGCGTATATAAGGTCCCCACGGAAAAGTACGGCCCGACACGACCGGGATTTTGTAAAACATTCCCAGCTAGGGGCTAGATGGGTTAGGTTAGGTTATATTACGTTATAGACGTATATAATGTTCCCACCGAGAATTGGCGCCGACCCGTCAGGAATGTTGTGAAATACTACATCCGCGATGTTAGGTTCCCTTAGGTTAGGATACATAACGTTATAGACGTATATAATGTCCCCACCGAGAAGTACGGGCCGACACGACCGGGATTTTGTAAAACATTGCCAGCCGGGTTCTAGATGGGTTAGGTTAGGTTATATTACGATATAGACGTATATAATGTGCCCGCCGAGAAGTAGGGGCCGACCCGCCAGGAATGTTGGAAAATACTACATCCGAGATGTTAGGTTCCCTTAGGTTAGGATATATAAAGTTATAGACGTACATAATGCCCGCACCGAGACGTACGGGACGACACGACCGGGATTTTGTAAAACATTACCAGCGAGAGTCTAGATGGGTTAGGTTAGGTTATATTACGATATAGACGTATATAATGTGCCCGCCGAGAAGTAGGGGCCGTCCCGCCAGGAATGTTGGAAAATACTACATCGGAGATGTTAGGTTCCCTTAGGTTAGGATATATAAAGTTATAGACGTACATAATGTCCCCACGGAAATGAACGGGCCGACACGACCGGGATTTTGTAAAACAATCCCAGCTAGGAGCTAGATGGGTTAGGTTAGGTTATATTACGTTATAGAAGTATATAATATTCCCACCGAGAATTGGCGCCGACCCGTCAGGAATGTTGTGAAATACTACATCCGCGATGTTAGGTTCCCTTAGGTTAGGATATATAAAGTTATAGACGTATACAATGTCCCCACCGAGAAGTACGGGCCGACACGGCCGGGATTTTGTAAAACATTACCAGCCCGGGTCTAGATGGGTTAGGTTAGGTTATATTACGATATAGACGTATATAATGTGCCCGCCGAGAAGTAGGGGCCGTCCCGCCAGTAATGTTGGAAAATACTACATCCGAGATGTTAGGTTCCCTTAGGTTAGGATATATAAAGTTATAGACGTATATAATGTCCCCGCGTAAAAGTACGGGCCGACACGTCGGGATTTTGTAAAACATTCCCAGCTAGGGGCTAGATGGGTTAGGTTAGGTTATATTACGTTATAGACGTATATAATGTTCCCACTGAGAATTGGCGCCGACCCGCCAGGAATGTTGTGAAATACTACATCCGCGATGCTAGGTTCCCTTAGGTTAGGATATATAACGTTATAGACGTATATGATGTCCCCACCGAGAAGTACGGGCCGACACGACCGGGATTTTGTAAAACATTACCAGCGAGGGTCTAGATGGGTTAGGTTAGGTTATATTACGATATAGACGTATATAATGTGCCCACCGAGAAGTAGGGGCCGACACGCCAGGAATGTTGGAAAATACTACATCCGAGAAGTTAGGTTCCCTTAGGTTGGGATATATAAAGTAATAGATGTATATAATGTCCCCACCGAGAAGTACGGGCCGACACGACCGGGATTTTGTAAAACATTACCAGCGAGGGTCTAGATGGGTTAGGTTAGGTTATATTACGATATAGAAGTATATAATGTGCCCACCGAGAAGTCGGGGCCGACCCGCCAGGAATGTTGTGAAATACTACATCCGCGATGTTAGTATGCCTTATGTTAGGATATATAACATTATAAACGTATATAATGTCCGCACCGAGACGTAAGGGACGACACGACTGGGATTTTGTAAAACATTACTAGCGAGGGTCTAGATGGGTTAGGTTCGGTTATATTACGATATAGACGTATATAATGTGCCCACCGAGAAGTAGGGGCCGAACCCCCAGGAATGTTGGAAAATACTACATCCGAGATGTTATGTTCCCTTAGGTTAGGTTATATAAAGTTATAGACGTATATAGTGTCCCTGCGGAGAAGTACGGCCCGACACGGCGGGATTTTGTAAAACATTCCCAGCTAGGGGCTAGATGGGTTAGGTTAGGTTATATTACGTTATAGACGTATATAATGTTCCCACCGAGAATTGGCGCCGACCCGTCAGGAATGTTGTGAAATACTACATCCGCGATGTTAGGTTCCCTTAGGTTAGGATACATAACGTTATAGACGTATATAATGTCCCCACCGAGAAGTACGGGCCGACACGACCGGGATTTTGTAAAACATTGCCAGCCGGGTTCTAGATGGGTTAGGTTAGGTTATATTACGATATAGACGTATATAATGTGCCCGCCGAGAAGTAGGGGCCGACCCGCCAGGAATGTTGGAAAATACTACATCCGAGATGTTAGGTTCCCTTAGGTTAGGATATATAAAGTTATAGACGTACATAATGCCCGCACCGAGACGTACGGGACGACACGACCGGGATTTTGTAAAACATTACCAGCGAGAGTCTAGATGGGTTAGGTTAGGTTATATTACGATATAGACGTATATAATGTGCCCGCCGAGAAGTAGGGGCCGTCCCGCCAGGAATGTTGGAAAATACTACATCGGAGATGTTAGGTTCCCTTAGGTTAGGATATATAAAGTTATAGACGTACATAATGTCCCCACGGAAATGAACGGGCCGACACGACCGGGATTTTGTAAAACAATCCCAGCTAGGAGCTAGATGGGTTAGGTTAGGTTATATTACGTTATAGAAGTATATAATATTCCCACCGAGAATTGGCGCCGACCCGTCAGGAATGTTGTGAAATACTACATCCGCGATGTTAGGTTCCCTTAGGTTAGGATATATAAAGTTATAGACGTATACAATGTCCCCACCGAGAAGTACGGGCCGACACGGCCGGGATTTTGTAAAACATTACCAGCCCGGGTCTAGATGGGTTAGGTTAGGTTATATTACGATATAGACGTATATAATGTGCCCGCCGAGAAGTAGGGGCCGTCCCGCCAGTAATGTTGGAAAATACTACATCCGAGATGTTAGGTTCCCTTAGGTTAGGATATATAAAGTTATAGACGTATATAATGTCCCCGCGTAAAAGTACGGGCCGACACGTCGGGATTTTGTAAAACATTCCCAGCTAGGGGCTAGATGGGTTAGGTTAGGTTATATTACGTTATAGACGTATATAATGTTCCCACTGAGAATTGGCGCCGACCCGCCAGGAATGTTGTGAAATACTACATCCGCGATGCTAGGTTCCCTTAGGTTAGGATATATAACGTTATAGACGTATATGATGTCCCCACCGAGAAGTACGGGCCGACACGACCGGGATTTTGTAAAACATTACCAGCGAGGGTCTAGATGGGTTAGGTTAGGTTATATTACGATATAGACGTATATAATGTGCCCACCGAGAAGTAGGGGCCGACACGCCAGGAATGTTGGAAAATACTACATCCGAGAAGTTAGGTTCCCTTAGGTTGGGATATATAAAGTAATAGATGTATATAATGTCCCCACCGAGAAGTACGGGCCGACACGACCGGGATTTTGTAAAACATTACCAGCGAGGGTCTAGATGGGTTAGGTTAGGTTATATTACGATATAGAAGTATATAATGTGCCCACCGAGAAGTCGGGGCCGACCCGCCAGGAATGTTGTGAAATACTACATCCGCGATGTTAGTATGCCTTATGTTAGGATATATAACATTATAAACGTATATAATGTCCGCACCGAGACGTAAGGGACGACACGACTGGGATTTTGTAAAACATTACTAGCGAGGGTCTAGATGGGTTAGGTTCGGTTATATTACGATATAGACGTATATAATGTGCCCACCGAGAAGTAGGGGCCGAACCCCCAGGAATGTTGGAAAATACTACATCCGAGATGTTATGTTCCCTTAGGTTAGGTTATATAAAGTTATAGACGTATATAGTGTCCCTGCGGAGAAGTACGGCCCGACACGGCGGGATTTTGTAAAACATTCCCAGCTAGGGGCTAGATGGATTAGGTTAGGTTATATTACGTTATAGACGTATATAATGTTCCCACCGAGAATTGGCGCCGACCCGTCAGGAATGTTGTGAAATACTACATCCGCGATGTTAGGTTCCCTTAGGATAGGATACATAACGTTATAGACGTATATAATGTCCCCACCGAGAAGTACGGGCCGACACGACCGGGATTTTGTAAAACATTGCCAGCCGGGTTCTAGATGGGTTAGGTTAGGTTATATTACGATATAGACGTATATAATGTATCCGCCGAGAAGTAGGGGCCGACCCGCCGGGAATGTTGGAAAATACTACATCCGAGATGTTAGGTTCCCTTAGGTTAGGATATATAAAGTAATAGAGGTATATAATGTCCACGCGGAAAAGTACGGGCCGACACGACCGGGATTTTGTAAAACATTCCCAGCTAGGGGCTAGATGGGTTAGGTTAGGTTATATTACGTTATAGACGTATATAATGTTCCCACCGAGAATTGGCGCCGACCCGTCAGGAATGTTGTGAAATACTACATCCGCGATGTTAGGTTCCCTTAGGTTAGGATATATAAAGTTATAGACGTACATAATGCCCGCACCGAGACGTACGGGACGACACGACCGGGATTTTGTAAAACATTACCAGCGAGAGTCTAGATGGGTTAGGTTAGGTTATATTACGATATAGACGTATATAATGTGCCCACCGAGAAGTAGGGTCCGACCCGCCAGGAATGTTGGAAAATACTACATCCGAGATGTTAGGTTCCCTTAGGTTAGGATATATAAAGTAATAGGCGTATATAAGGTCCCCACGGAAAAGTACGGCCCGACACGACCGGGATTTTGTAAAACATTCCCATCTAGGGGCTAGATGGGTTAGGTTAGGTTATATTACGTTATAGACGTATATAATGTGCCCGCCGAGAAGTAAGTGCCGACCCGCTAGGAATGTTGGAAAATACTACATCCGAGGTGTTAGGTTCCCTTAGGTTAGGATATATAAAGTTATAGACGTACATAATGCCCGCACCGTGACGTAAGGGACGACACGATCGGGATTTTGTAAAACATTACCAGCGAGGGTCTAGATGGGTTAGGTTAGGTTATATTACGATATAGACGTATATAATGTGCCCACCGAGAAGTAGGGGCCGACCCGCCAGGAATGTTGGAAAATACTACATCCGAGATGTTAGGTTCCCTTAGGTTAGGATATATAACGTTATAGACGTATATGATGTCCCCACCGAGAAGTACGGGCCGACACGACCGGGATTTTGTAAAACATTACCAGCGAGGGTCTAGATGGGTTAGGTTAGGTTATATTACGATATAGACGTATATAATGTGCCCACCGAGAAGTAGGGGCCGACCCGCCAGGAATGTTGGAAAATACTACATCCGAGATGTTAGGTTCCCTTAGGTTAGGATATATAAAGTAATAGAGGTATATAATGTCCACGCGGAAAAGTACGGGCCGACACGACCGGGATTTTGTAAAACATTCCCAGCTAGGGGCTAGATGGGTTAGGTTAGGTTATATTACGTTATAGACGTATATAATGTTCCCACCGAGAATTGGCGCCGACCCGTCAGGAATGTTGTGAAATACTACATCCGCGATGTTAGGTTCCCTTAGGTTAGGATACATAACGTTATAGACGTATATAATGTCCCCACCGAGAAGTACGGGCCGACACGACCGGGATTTTGTAAAACATTGCCAGCCGGGTTCTAGATGGGTTAGGTTAGGTTATATTACGATATAGACGTATATAATGTGCCCGCCGAGAAGTAGGGGCCGACCCGCCAGGAATGTTGGAAAATACTACATCCGAGATGTTAGGTTCCCTTAGGTTAGGATATATAAAGTTATAGACGTACATAATGCCCGCACCGAGACGTACGGGACGACACGACCGGGATTTTGTAAAACATTACCAGCGAGAGTCTAGATGGGTTAGGTTAGGTTATATTACGATATAGACGTATATAATGTGCCCGCCGAGAAGTAGGGGCCGTCCCGCCAGGAATGTTGGAAAATACTACATCGGAGATGTTAGGTTCCCTTAGGTTAGGATATATAAAGTTATAGACGTACATAATGTCCCCACGGAAATGAACGGGCCGACACGACCGGGATTTTGTAAAACAATCCCAGCTAGGAGCTAGATGGGTTAGGTTAGGTTATATTACGTTATAGAAGTATATAATATTCCCACCGAGAATTGGCGCCGACCCGTCAGGAATGTTGTGAAATACTACATCCGCGATGTTAGGTTCCCTTAGGTTAGGATATATAAAGTTATAGACGTATACAATGTCCCCACCGAGAAGTACGGGCCGACACGGCCGGGATTTTGTAAAACATTACCAGCCCGGGTCTAGATGGGTTAGGTTAGGTTATATTACGATATAGACGTATATAATGTGCCCGCCGAGAAGTAGGGGCCGTCCCGCCAGTAATGTTGGAAAATACTACATCCGAGATGTTAGGTTCCCTTAGGTTAGGATATATAAAGTTATAGACGTATATAATGTCCCCGCGTAAAAGTACGGGCCGACACGTCGGGATTTTGTAAAACATTCCCAGCTAGGGGCTAGATGGGTTAGGTTAGGTTATATTACGTTATAGACGTATATAATGTTCCCACTGAGAATTGGCGCCGACCCGCCAGGAATGTTGTGAAATACTACATCCGCGATGCTAGGTTCCCTTAGGTTAGGATATATAACGTTATAGACGTATATGATGTCCCCACCGAGAAGTACGGGCCGACACGACCGGGATTTTGTAAAACATTACCAGCGAGGGTCTAGATGGGTTAGGTTAGGTTATATTACGATATAGACGTATATAATGTGCCCACCGAGAAGTAGGGGCCGACACGCCAGGAATGTTGGAAAATACTACATCCGAGAAGTTAGGTTCCCTTAGGTTGGGATATATAAAGTAATAGATGTATATAATGTCCCCACCGAGAAGTACGGGCCGACACGACCGGGATTTTGTAAAACATTACCAGCGAGGGTCTAGATGGGTTAGGTTAGGTTATATTACGATATAGAAGTATATAATGTGCCCACCGAGAAGTCGGGGCCGACCCGCCAGGAATGTTGTGAAATACTACATCCGCGATGTTAGTATGCCTTATGTTAGGATATATAACATTATAAACGTATATAATGTCCGCACCGAGACGTAAGGGACGACACGACTGGGATTTTGTAAAACATTACTAGCGAGGGTCTAGATGGGTTAGGTTCGGTTATATTACGATATAGACGTATATAATGTGCCCACCGAGAAGTAGGGGCCGAACCCCCAGGAATGTTGGAAAATACTACATCCGAGATGTTATGTTCCCTTAGGTTAGGTTATATAAAGTTATAGACGTATATAGTGTCCCTGCGGAGAAGTACGGCCCGACACGGCGGGATTTTGTAAAACATTCCCAGCTAGGGGCTAGATGGGTTAGGTTAGGTTATATTACGTTATAGACGTATATAATGTTCCCACCGAGAATTGGCGCCGACCCGTCAGGAATGTTGTGAAATACTACATCCGCGATGTTAGGTTCCCTTAGGTTAGGATACATAACGTTATAGACGTATATAATGTCCCCACCGAGAAGTACGGGCCGACATGACCGGGATTTTGTAAAACATTGCCAGCCGGGTTCTAGATGGGTTAGGTTAGGTTATATTACGATATAGACGTATATAATGTGCCCGCCGAGAAGTAGGGGCCGACCCGCCAGGAATGTTGGAAAATACTACATCCGAGATGTTAGGTTCCCTTAGGTTAGGATATATAAAGTTATAGACGTACATAATGCCCGCACCGAGACGTACGGGACGACACGACCGGGATTTTGTAAAACATTACCAGCGAGAGTCTAGATGGGTTAGGTTAGGTTATATTACGATATAGACGTATATAATGTGCCCGCCGAGAAGTAGGGGCCGTCCCGCCAGGAATGTTGGAAAATACTACATCGGAGATGTTAGGTTCCCTTAGGTTAGGATATATAAAGTTATAGACGTACATAATGTCCCCACGGAAATGAACGGGCCGACACGACCGGGATTTTGTAAAACAATCCCAGCTAGGAGCTAGATGGGTTAGGTTAGGTTATATTACGTTATAGAAGTATATAATATTCCCACCGAGAATTGGCGCCGACCCGTCAGGAATGTTGTGAAATACTACATCCGCGATGTTAGGTTCCCTTAGGTTAGGATATATAAAGTTATAGACGTATACAATGTCCCCACCGAGAAGTACGGGCCGACACGGCCGGGATTTTGTAAAACATTACCAGCCCGGGTCTAGATGGGTTAGGTTAGGTTATATTACGATATAGACGTATATAATGTGCCCACCGAGAAGTAGGGGCCGACACGCCAGGAATGTTGGAAAATACTACATCCGAGAAGTTAGGTTCCCTTAGGTTGGGATATATAAAGTAATAGATGTATATAATGTCCCCACCGAGAAGTACGGGCCGACACGACCGGGATTTTGTAAAACATTACCAGCGAGGGTCTAGATGGGTTAGGTTAGGTTATATTACGATATAGAAGTATATAATGTGCCCACCGAGAAGTCGGGGCCGACCCGCCAGGAATGTTGTGAAATACTACATCCGCGATGTTAGTATGCCTTATGTTAGGATATATAACATTATAAACGTATATAATGTCCGCACCGAGACGTAAGGGACGACACGACTGGGATTTTGTAAAACATTACTAGCGAGGGTCTAGATGGGTTAGGTTCGGTTATATTACGATATAGAAGTATATAATGTGCCCACCGAGAAGTCGGGGCCGACCCGCCAGGAATGTTGTGAAATACTACATCCGCGATGTTAGTATGCCTTATGTTAGGATATATAACATTATAAACGTATATAATGTCCGCACCGAGACGTAAGGGACGACACGACTGGGATTTTGTAAAACATTACTAGCGAGGGTCTAGATGGGTTAGGTTCGGTTATATTACGATATAGACGTATATAATGTGCCCACCGAGAAGTAGGGGCCGAACCCCCAGGAATGTTGGAAAATACTACATCCGAGATGTTATGTTCCCTTAGGTTAGGTTATATAAAGTTATAGACGTATATAGTGTCCCTGCGGAGAAGTACGGCCCGACACGGCGGGATTTTGTAAAACATTCCCAGCTAGGGGCTAGATGGATTAGGTTAGGTTATATTACGTTATAGACGTATATAATGTTCCCACCGAGAATTGGCGCCGACCCGTCAGGAATGTTGTGAAATACTACATCCGCGATGTTAGGTTCCCTTAGGTTAGGATACATAACGTTATAGACGTATATAATGTCCCCACCGAGAAGTACGGGCCGACACGACCGGGATTTTGTAAAACATTGCCAGCCGGGTTCTAGATGGGTTAGGTTAGGTTATATTACGATATAGACGTATATAATGTGCCCGCCGAGAAGTAGGGGCCGACCCGCCGGGAATGTTGGAAAATACTACATCCGAGATGTTAGGTTCCCTTAGGTTAGGATATATAAAGTAATAGAGGTATATAATGTCCACGCGGAAAAGTACGGGCCGACACGACCGGGATTTTGTAAAACATTCCCAGCTAGGGGCTAGATGGGTTAGGTTAGGTTATATTACGTTATAGACGTATATAATGTTCCCACCGAGAATTGGCGCCGACCCGTCAGGAATGTTGTGAAATACTACATCCGCGATGTTAGGTTCCCTTAGGTTAGGATATATAAAGTTATAGACGTACATAATGCCCGCACCGAGACGTACGGGACGACACGACCGGGATTTTGTAAAACATTACCAGCGAGAGTCTAGATGGGTTAGGTTAGGTTATATTACGATATAGACGTATATAATGTGCCCACCGAGAAGTAGGGTCCGACCCGCCAGGAATGTTGGAAAATACTACATCCGAGATGTTAGGTTCCCTTAGGTTAGGATATATAAAGTAATAGGCGTATATAAGGTCCCCACGGAAAAGTACGGCCCGACACGACCGGGATTTTGTAAAACATTCCCATCTAGGGGCTAGATGGGTTAGGTTAGGTTATATTACGTTATAGACGTATATAATGTGCCCGCCGAGAAGTAAGTGCCGACCCGCTAGGAATGTTGGAAAATACTACATCCGAGGTGTTAGGTTCCCTTAGGTTAGGATATATAAAGTTATAGACGTACATAATGCCCGCACCGTGACGTAAGGGACGACACGATCGGGATTTTGTAAAACATTACCAGCGAGGGTCTAGATGGGTTAGGTTAGGTTATATTACGATATAGACGTATATAATGTGCCCACCGAGAAGTAGGGGCCGACCCGCCAGGAATGTTGGAAAATACTACATCCGAGATGTTAGGTTCCCTTAGGTTAGGATATATAAAGTAATAGAGGTATATAATGTCCACGCGGAAAAGTACGGGCCGACACGACCGGGATTTTGTAACACATTCCCAGCCGGGTTCTAGATGGGTTAGGTTAGGTTATATTACGATATAGACGTATACAATGTCCCCACCGAGAAGTACGGGCCGACACGGCCGGGATTTTGTAAAACATTACCAGCCCGGGTCTAGATGGGTTAGGTTAGGTTATATTACGATATAGACGTATATAATGTGCCCGCCGAGAAGTAGGGGCCGTCCCACCAGTAATGTTGGAAAATACTACATCCGAGATGTTAGGTTCCCTTAGGTTAGGATATATAAAGTTATAGACGTATATAATGTCCCCGCGTAAAAGTACGGGCCGACACGGCGGGATTTTGTAAAACATTCCCAGCTAGGGGCTAGATGGGTTAGGTTAGGTTATATTACGTTATAGACGTATATAATGTTCCCACTGAGAATTGGCGCCGACCCGCCAGGAATGTTGTGAAATACTACATCCGCGATGCTAGGTTCCCTTAGGTTAGGATATATAACGTTATAGACGTATATGATGTCCCCACCGAGAAGTACGGGCCGACACGACCGGGATTTTGCAAAACATTGCCAGCCGGGGTCTAGATGGGATAGATTAGGTTATATTACGATATAGACGTATATAATGTGCCCGCCGAGAAGTAGGGGCCGAACCGCCAGGAATGTTGGAAAATACTACATCCGAGATGTTAGGTTCCCTTAGGTTAGGATATATAACGTTATAGACGTATATGATGTCCCCACCGAGAAGTACGGGCCGACACGACCGGGATTTTGTAAAACATTCCCAGCTAGGGGCTAGATGGGTTAGGTTAGGTTATATTACGTTATAGACGTATATAATGTGCCCACCGAGAAGTAGGGGCCGACCCGCCAGGAATGCTGGAAAATACTACATCCGAGATGTTAGGTTCCCTTAGGTTAGGATATATAACGTTATAGACGTATATAATGTCCCCATCGAGAAGTACGGGCCGACACGACCGGGATTTTGTAAAACATTACCAGCGAGGGTCAAGATGGGTTAGGTTAGGTTATATCACGATATAGACGTATATAATGTGCCCACCGAGAAGTAGGGGCAGACCCGCCAGGAATGTTGGAAAATACTACATCCAAGATGTTAGATTCCCTTAGGTTAGGATATATAAAGTTATAGACGTACATAATGCCCGCACCGAGACGTACGGGACGACAGGACCGGGATTTTGTAAAACATTACCAGCCCGGGTCTAGATGGGTTAGGTTAGGTTATATTACGATATAGACGTATATAATGTGCCCGCCGAGAAGTAGGGGCCGTCCCGCCAGTAATGTTGGAAAATACTACATCCGAGATGTTAGGTTCCCTTAGGTTAGGATATATAAAGTTATAGACGTATATAATGTCCCCGCGTAAAAGTACGGGCCGACACGTCGGGATTTTGTAAAACATTCCCAGCTAGGGGCTAGATGGGTTAGGTTAGGTTATATTACGTTATAGACGTATATAATGTTCCCACTGAGAATTGGCGCCGACCCGCCAGGAATGTTGTGAAATACTACATCCGCGATGCTAGGTTCCCTTAGGTTAGGATATATAACGTTATAGACGTATATGATGTCCCCACCGAGAAGTACGGGCCGACACGACCGGGATTTTGTAAAACATTACCAGCGAGGGTCTAGATGGGTTAGGTTAGGTTATATTACGATATAGACGTATATAATGTGCCCACCGAGAAGTAGGGGCCGACACGCCAGGAATGTTGGAAAATACTACATCCGAGAAGTTAGGTTCCCTTAGGTTGGGATATATAAAGTAATAGATGTATATAATGTCCCCACCGAGAAGTACGGGCCGACACGACCGGGATTTTGTAAAACATTACCAGCGAGGGTCTAGATGGGTTAGGTTAGGTTATATTACGATATAGAAGTATATAATGTGCCCACCGAGAAGTCGGGGCCGACCCGCCAGGAATGTTGTGAAATACTACATCCGCGATGTTAGTATGCCTTATGTTAGGATATATAACATTATAAACGTATATAATGTCCGCACCGAGACGTAAGGGACGACACGACTGGGATTTTGTAAAACATTACTAGCGAGGGTCTAGATGGGTTAGGTTCGGTTATATTACGATATAGACGTATATAATGTGCCCACCGAGAAGTAGGGGCCGAACCCCCAGGAATGTTGGAAAATACTACATCCGAGATGTTATGTTCCCTTAGGTTAGGTTATATAAAGTTATAGACGTATATAGTGTCCCTGCGGAGAAGTACGGCCCGACACGGCGGGATTTTGTAAAACATTCCCAGCTAGGGGCTAGATGGATTAGGTTAGGTTATATTACGTTATAGACGTATATAATGTTCCCACCGAGAATTGGCGCCGACCCGTCAGGAATGTTGTGAAATACTACATCCGCGATGTTAGGTTCCCTTAGGTTAGGATACATAACGTTATAGACGTATATAATGTCCCCACCGAGAAGTACGGGCCGACACGACCGGGATTTTGTAAAACATTGCCAGCCGGGTTCTAGATGGGTTAGGTTAGGTTATATTACGATATAGACGTATATAATGTGCCCGCCGAGAAGTAGGGGCCGACCCGCCGGGAATGTTGGAAAATACTACATCCGAGATGTTAGGTTCCCTTAGGTTAGGATATATAAAGTAATAGAGGTATATAATGTCCACGCGGAAAAGTACGGGCCGACACGACCGGGATTTTGTAAAACATTCCCAGCTAGGGGCTAGATGGGTTAGGTTAGGTTATATTACGTTATAGACGTATATAATGTTCCCACCGAGAATTGGCGCCGACCCGTCAGGAATGTTGTGAAATACTACATCCGCGATGTTAGGTTCCCTTAGGTTAGGATATATAAAGTTATAGACGTACATAATGCCCGCACCGAGACGTACGGGACGACACGACCGGGATTTTGTAAAACATTACCAGCGAGAGTCTAGATGGGTTAGGTTAGGTTATATTACGATATAGACGTATATAATGTGCCCACCGAGAAGTAGGGTCCGACCCGCCAGGAATGTTGGAAAATACTACATCCGAGATGTTAGGTTCCCTTAGGTTAGGATATATAAAGTAATAGGCGTATATAAGGTCCCCACGGAAAAGTACGGCCCGACACGACCGGGATTTTGTAAAACATTCCCATCTAGGGGCTAGATGGGTTAGGTTAGGTTATATTACGTTATAGACGTATATAATGTGCCCGCCGAGAAGTAAGTGCCGACCCGCTAGGAATGTTGGAAAATACTACATCCGAGGTGTTAGGTTCCCTTAGGTTAGGATATATAAAGTTATAGACGTACATAATGCCCGCACCGTGACGTAAGGGACGACACGATCGGGATTTTGTAAAACATTACCAGCGAGGGTCTAGATGGGTTAGGTTAGGTTATATTACGATATAGACGTATATAATGTGCCCACCGAGAAGTAGGGGCCGACCCGCCAGGAATGTTGGAAAATACTACATCCGAGATGTTAGGTTCCCTTAGGTTAGGATATATAAAGTAATAGAGGTATATAATGTCCACGCGGAAAAGTACGGGCCGACACGACCGGGATTTTGTAACACATTCCCAGCCGGGTTCTAGATGGGTTAGGTTAGGTTATATTACGATATAGACGTATATAATGTGCCCGCCGAGAAGTAGGGGCCGACCCGCCAGGAATGTTGGAAAATACTACATCCGAGATGTTAGGTTCCCTTAGGTTAGGATATATAAAGTTATAGACGTACATAATGTCCCCACGGAAATGAACGGGCCGACACGACCGGGATTTTGTAAAACAATCCCAGCTAGGAGCTAGATGGGTTAGGTTAGGTTATATTACGTCATAGAAGTATATAATATTCCCACCGAGAATTGGCGCCGACCCGTCAGGAATGTTGTGAAATACTACATCCGCGATGTCAGGTTCCCTTAGGTTAGGATATATAACGTTATAGACGTATACAATGTCCCCACCGAGAAGTACGGGCCGACACGGCCGGGATTTTGTAAAACATTACCAGCCCGGGTCTAGATGGGTTAGGTTAGGTTATATTACGATATAGACGTATATAATGTGCCCGCCGAGAAGTAGGGGCCGTCCCACCAGTAATGTTGGAAAATACTACATCCGAGATGTTAGGTTCCCTTAGGTTAGGATATATAAAGTTATAGACGTATATAATGTCCCCGCGTAAAAGTACGGGCCGACACGGCGGGATTTTGTAAAACATTCCCAGCTAGGGGCTAGATGGGTTAGGTTAGGTTATATTACGTTATAGACGTATATAATGTTCCCACTGAGAATTGGCGCCGACCCGCCAGGAATGTTGTGAAATACTACATCCGCGATGCTAGGTTCCCTTAGGTTAGGATATATAACGTTATAGACGTATATGATGTCCCCACCGAGAAGTACGGGCCGACACGACCGGGATTTTGCAAAACATTGCCAGCCGGGGTCTAGATGGGATAGATTAGGTTATATTACGATATAGACGTATATAATGTGCCCGCCGAGAAGTAGGGGCCGAACCGCCAGGAATGTTGGAAAATACTACATCCGAGATGTTAGGTTCCCTTAGGTTAGGATATATAACGTTATAGACGTATATGATGTCCCCACCGAGAAGTACGGGCCGACACGACCGGGATTTTGTAAAACATTCCCAGCTAGGGGCTAGATGGGTTAGGTTAGGTTATATTACGTTATAGACGTATATAATGTGCCCACCGAGAAGTAGGGGCCGACCCGCCAGGAATGCTGGAAAATACTACATCCGAGATGTTAGATTCCCTTAGGTTAGGATATATAAAGTTATAGACGTACATAATGCCCGCACCGAGACGTACGGGACGACAGGACCGGGATTTTGTAAAACATTACCAGCGAGGGTCTAGATGGGTTAGGTTAGGTTATATTACGATATAGACGTATATAATGTGCCCACCGAGAAGTAGGGGCAGACCCGCCAGGAATGTTGGAAAATACTACATCCGAGATGTTAGGTTCCCTTAGGTTAGGATATATAACGTTATAGACGTACATAATGTCCCCACGGAAATGTACGGGCCGACACGACCGGGATTTTGTAAAACAATCCCAGCTAGGAGCTAGATGGGTTAGGTTAGGTTATATTACGTTATAGAAGTATATAATATTCCCACCGAGAATTGGCGCCGACCCGTCAGGAATGTTGTGAAATACTACATCCGCGATGTTAGGTTCCCTTAGGTTAGGATATATAACGTTATAGACGTATACAATGTCCCCACCGAGAAGTACGGGCCGACACGGCCGGGATTTTGTAAAACATTACCAGCCCGGGTCTAGATGGGTTAGGTTAGGTTATATTACGATATAGACGTATATAATGTGCCCGCCGAGAAGTAGGGGCCGTCCCGCCAGTAATGTTGGAAAATACTACATCCGAGATGTTAGGTTCCCTTAGGTTAGGATATATAAAGTTATAGACGTATATAATGTCCCCGCGTAAAAGTACGGGCCGACACGTCGGGATTTTGTAAAACATTCCCAGCTAGGGGCTAGATGGGTTAGGTTAGGTTATATTACGTTATAGACGTATATAATGTTCCCACTGAGAATTGGCGCCGACCCGCCAGGAATGTTGTGAAATACTACATCCGCGATGCTAGGTTCCCTTAGGTTAGGATATATAGCGTTATAGACGTATATGATGTCCCCACCGAGAAGTACGGGCCGACACGACCGGGATTTTGTAAAACATTACCAGCGAGGGTCTAGATGGGTTAGGTTAGGTTATATTACGATATAGACGTATATAATGTGCCCACCGAGAAGTAGGGGCCGACACGCCAGGAATGTTGGAAAATACTACATCCGAGAAGTTAGGTTCCCTTAGGTTGGGATATATAAAGTAATAGATGTATATAATGTCCCCACCGAGAAGTACGGGCCGACACGACCGGGATTTTGTAAAACATTACCAGCGAGGGTCTAGATGGGTTAGGTTAGGTTATATTACGATATAGAAGTATATAATGTGCCCACCGAGAAGTCGGGGCCGACCCGCCAGGAATGTTGTGAAATACTACATCCGCGATGTTAGTATGCCTTATGTTAGGATATATAACATTATAAACGTATATAATGTCCGCACCGAGACGTAAGGGACGACACGACTGGGATTTTGTAAAACATTACTAGCGAGGGTCTAGATGGGTTAGGTTCGGTTATATTACGATATAGACGTATATAATGTGCCCACCGAGAAGTAGGGGCCGAACCCCCAGGAATGTTGGAAAATACTACATCCGAGATGTTATGTTCCCTTAGGTTAGGTTATATAAAGTTATAGACGTATATAGTGTCCCTGCGGAGAAGTACGGCCCGACACGGCGGGATTTTGTAAAACATTCCCAGCTAGGGGCTAGATGGATTAGGTTAGGTTATATTACGTTATAGACGTATATAATGTTCCCACCGAGAATTGGCGCCGACCCGTCAGGAATGTTGTGAAATACTACATCCGCGATGTTAGGTTCCCTTAGGTTAGGATACATAGCGTTATAGACGTATATAATGTCCCCACCGAGAAGTACGGGCCGACACGACCGGGATTTTGTAAAACATTGCCAGCCGGGTTCTAGATGGGTTAGGTTAGGTTATATTACGATATAGACGTATATAATGTGCCCGCCGAGAAGTAGGGGCCGACCCGCCGGGAATGTTGGAAAATACTACATCCGAGATGTTAGGTTCCCTTAGGTTAGGATATATAAAGTAATAGAGGTATATAATGTCCACGCGGAAAAGTACGGGCCGACACGACCGGGATTTTGTAAAACATTCCCAGCTAGGGGCTAGATGGGTTAGGTTAGGTTATATTACGTTATAGACGTATATAATGTTCCCACCGAGAATTGGCGCCGACCCGTCAGGAATGTTGTGAAATACTACATCCGCGATGTTAGGTTCCCTTAGGTTAGGATATATAAAGTTATAGACGTACATAATGCCCGCACCGAGACGTACGGGACGACACGACCGGGATTTTGTAAAACATTACCAGCGAGAGTCTAGATGGGTTAGGTTAGGTTATATTACGATATAGACGTATATAATGTGCCCACCGAGAAGTAGGGTCCGACCCGCCAGGAATGTTGGAAAATACTACATCCGAGATGTTAGGTTCCCTTAGGTTAGGATATATAAAGTAATAGGCGTATATAATGTCCCCACGGAAAAGTACGGCCCGACACGACCGGGATTTTGTAAAACATTCCCATCTAGGGGCTAGATGGGTTAGGTTAGGTTATATTACGTTATAGACGTATATAATGTGCCCGCCGAGAAGTAAGTGCCGACCCGCTAGGAATGTTGGAAAATACTACATCCGAGGTGTTAGGTTCCCTTAGGTTAGGATATATAAAGTTATAGACGTACATAATGCCCGCACCGTGACGTAAGGGACGACACGACCGGGATTTTGTAAAACATTACCAGCGAGGGTCTAGATGGGTTAGGTTAGGTTATATTACGATATAGACGTATATAATGTGCCCACCGAGAAGTAGGGGCCGACCCGCCAGGAATGTTGGAAAATACTACATCCGAGATGTTAGGTTCCCTTAGGTTAGGATATATAAAGTAATAGAGGTATATAATGTCCACGCGGAAAAGTACGGGCCGACACGACCGGGATTTTGTAAAACATTCCCAGCCGGGTTCTAGATGGGTTAGGTTAGGTTATATTACGATATAGACGTATATAATGTGCCCGCCGAGAAGTAGGGGCCGACCCGCCAGGAATGTTGGAAAATACTACATCCGAGATGTTAGGTTCCCTTAGGTTAGGATATATAAAGTTATAGACGTACATAATGTCCCCACGGAAATGAACGGGCCGACACGACCGGGATTTTGTAAAACAATCCCAGCTAGGAGCTAGATGGGTTAGGTTAGGTTATATTACGTCATAGAAGTATATAATATTCCCACCGAGAATTGGCGCCGACCCGTCAGGAATGTTGTGAAATACTACATCCGCGATGTTAGGTTCCCTTAGGTTAGGATATATAACGTTATAGACGTATACAATGTCCCCACCGAGAAGTACGGGCCGACACGGCCGGGATTTTGTAAAACATTACCAGCCCGGGTCTAGATGGGTTAGGTTAGGTTATATTACGATATAGACGTATATAATGTGCCCGCCGAGAAGTAGGGGCCGTCCCACCAGTAATGTTGGAAAATACTACATCCGAGATGTTAGGTTCCCTTAGGTTAGGATATATAAAGTTATAGACGTATATAATGTCCCCGCGTAAAAGTACGGGCCGACACGGCGGGATTTTGTAAAACATTCCCAGCTAGGGGCTAGATGGGTTAGGTTAGGTTATATTACGTTATAGACGTATATAATGTTCCCACTGAGAATTGGCGCCGACCCGCCAGGAATGTTGTGAAATACTACATCCGCGATGCTAGGTTCCCTTAGGTTAGGATATATAACGTTATAGACGTATATGATGTCCCCACCGAGAAGTACGGGCCGACACGACCGGGATTTTGCAAAACATTGCCAGCCGGGGTCTAGATGGGATAGATTAGGTTATATTACGATATAGACGTATATAATGTGCCCGCCGAGAAGTAGGGGCCGAACCGCCAGGAATGTTGGAAAATACTACATCCGAGATGTTAGGTTCCCTTAGGTTAGGATATATAACGTTATAGACGTATATGATGTCCCCACCGAGAAGTACGGGCCGACACGACCGGGATTTTGTAAAACATTCCCAGCTAGGGGCTAGATGGGTTAGGTTAGGTTATATTACGTTATAGACGTATATAATGTGCCCACCGAGAAGTAGGGGCCGACCCGCCAGGAATGCTGGAAAATACTACATCCGAGATGTTAGGTTCCCTTAGGTTAGGATATATAACGTTATAGACGTATATAATGTCCCCATCGAGAAGTACGGGCCGACACGACCGGGATTTTGTAAAACATTACCAGCGAGGGTCAAGATGGGTTAGGTTAGGTTATATCACGATATAGACGTATATAATGTGCCCACCGAGAAGTAGGGGCAGACCCGCCAGGAATGTTGGAAAATACTACATCCAAGATGTTAGATTCCCTTAGGTTAGGATATATAAAGTTATAGACGTACATAATGCCCGCACCGAGACGTACGGGACGACAGGACCGGGATTTTGTAAAACATTACCAGCGAGGGTCTAGATGGGTTAGGTTAGGTTATATTACGATATAGACGTATATAATGTGCCCACCGAGAAGTAGGGGCAGACCCGCCAGGAATGTTGGAAAATACTACATCCGAGATGTTAGGTTCCCTTGGGTTAGGATATATAACGTTATAGACGTACATAATGTCCCCACGGAAATGTACGGGCCGACACGACCGGGATTTTGTAAAACAATCCCAGCTAGGAGCTAGATGGGTTAGGTTAGGTTATATTACGTTATAGAAGTATATAATATTCCCACCGAGAATTGGCGCCGACCCGTCAGGAATGTTGTGAAATACTACATCCGCGATGTTAGGTTCCCTTAGGTTAGGATATATAACGTTATAGACGTATACAATGTCCCCACCGAGAAGTACGGGCCGACACGGCCGGGATTTTGTAAAACATTACCAGCCCGGGTCTAGATGGGTTAGGTTAGGTTATATTACGATATAGACGTATATAATGTGCCCGCCGAGAAGTAGGGGCCGTCCCGCCAGTAATGTTGGAAAATACTACATCCGAGATGTTAGGTTCCCTTAGGTTAGGATATATAAAGTTATAGACGTATATAATGTCCCGCGAAAAAGTACGGGCCGACACGGCGGGATTTTGTAAAACATTCCCAGCTAGGGGCTAGATGGGTTAGGTTAGGTTATATTACGTTATAGACGTATATAATGTTCCCACCGAGAATTGGCGCCGACCCGCCAGGAATTTTGTGAAATACTACATCCGCGATGTTAGGTTCCCTTAGGTTAGGATATATAACGTTATAGACGTATATAATGTCCGCACCGTGACGTAAGGGACGACACGACCGGGATTTTGTAAAACATTACCAGCGAGGGTCTAGATGGGTTAGGTTAGGTTATATTACGATATAGACGTATATAATGTGCCCACCGAGAAGTAGGGGCCGACCCGCCAGGAATGTTGGAAAATTCTACATCCGAGATGTTAGGTTCCCTTAGGTTAGGATATATAACGTTATAGACGTATATAATGTCCCCACCGAGAAGTACGGGCTGACACGACCGGGATTTTGTAAAACATTACCAGCGAGGGTCTAGATGGGTTAGGTTAGGTTATATTACGATATAGACGTATATAATGTGCCCACCGAGAAGTAGGGGCCGACCTGCGAGGAATGTTGGAAAATACTACATCCGAGATGTTAGGTTCCCTTAGGTTAGGATATATAAAGTTATAGACGTACATAATGCCCGCACCGAGACGTACGGGACGACAAGACCGGGATTTTGTAAAACATTACCAGCGAGGGTCTAGATGGGTTAGGTTAGGTTATATTACGATATAGACGTATATAATGTGCACGCAGAGAAGTAGGGGCCGACCCGCCAGGAATGTTGGAAAATACTACATCCGAGATGTTAGGTTCCCTTAGGTTAGGATATATAAAGTTATAGACGTACATAATGCCCGCACCGAGACGTACGAGACGACACGACCGGGATTTTGTAAAACATTACCAGCGAGAGTCTAGATGGGTTAGGTTAGGTTATATTACGATATAGACGTATATAATGTGCCCGCCGAGAAGTAGGGGCCGTCCCGCCAGGAATGTTGGAAAATACTACATCCGAGATGTTAGGTTCCCTTAGGTTAGGATATATAAAGTTATAGACGTACATAATGTCCCCACGGAAATGAACGGGCCGACACGACCGGGATTTTGTAAAACAATCCCAGCTAGGAGCTAGATGGGTTAGGTTAGGTTATATTACGTCATAGAAGTATATAATATTCCCACCGAGAATTGGCGCCGACCCGTCAGGAATGTTGTGAAATACTACATCCGCGATGTTAGGTTCCCTTAGGTTAGGATACATAACGTTATAGACGTATATAATGTCCCCACCGAGAAGTACGGGCCGACACGACCGGGATTTTGTAAAACATTGCCAGCCGGGTTCTAGATGGGTTAGGTTAGGTTATATTACGATATAGACGTATATAATGTGCCCGCCGAGAAGTAGGGGCAGACCCGCCAGGAATATTGGAAAATACTACATCCGAGATGTTAGGTTCCGTTAGGTTAGGATATATAACGTTATAGACGTATATAATTTCCCCACCGAGAAGTACGGGCCGACACGACCGGGATTTTGTAAAACATTACCAGCGAGGGTCTAGATGGGTTAGGTTAGGTTATATTACGATATAGAAGTATATAATGTGCCCACCGAGAAGTCGGGGCCGACCCGCCAGGAATGTTGTGAAATACTACATCCGCGATGTTAGTATGCCTTAGGTTAGGATATATAACGTTATAAACGTATATAATGTCCGCACCGAGACGTAAGGGACGACACGACTGGGATTTTGTAAAACATTACTAGCGAGGGTCTAGATGGGTTAGGTTAGGTTATATTACGATATAGACGTATATAATGTGCCCACCGAGAAGTAGGGGCCGAACCCCCAGGAATGTTGGAAAATACTACATCCGAGATGTTATGTTCCCTTAGGTTAGGTTATATAAAGTTATAGACGTATATAGTGTCCCTGCGGAAAAGTACGGCCCGACACGGCGGGATTTTGTAAAACATTCCCAGCTAGGGGCTAGATGGATTAGGTTAGGTTATATTACGTTATAGACGTATATAATGTTCCCCCTGAAAATTGGCGCCGACCCGCCAGGAATGTTGTGAAATACTACATCCGTGATATTAGGTTGCCTTAGGTTAGGATATATTACGTTATAGACGTATATAATGTCCGCACCGTGACGTAAGGGACGACAAGACCGGGATTTTGTAAAACATTACCAGCGAGGGTCTAGATGGGTTAGGTTAGGTTATATTACGATATAGACGTATATAATGTGCCCACCGAGAAGTAGGGGCCGACCCGCCAGGAATGCTGGAAAATACTACATCCGCGATGTTAGGTTCCCTTAGGTTAGGATATATAAAGTTATAGACGTATACAATGTCCCCACCGAGAAGTACGGGCCGACACGGCCGGGATTTTGTAAAACATTACCAGCCCGGGTCTAGATGGGTTAGGTTAGGTTATATTACGATATAGACGTATATAATGTGCCCGCCGAGAAGTAGGGGCCGTCCCGCCAGTAATGTTGGAAAATACTACATCCGAGATGTTAGATTCCCTTAGGTTAGGACATATAAAGTTATAGACGTACATAATGCCCGCACCGAGACGTACGGGACGACAGGACCGGGATTTTGTAAAACATTACCAGCGAGGGTCTAGATGGGTTAGGTTAGGTTATATTACGATATAGACGTATATAATGTGCCTACCGAGAAGTAGGGTCCGACCTGCCAGGAATGTTGGAAAATACTACATCCGAGATGTTAGGTTCCCTTAGGTTAGGATATATAAAGTTATAGACGTACATAATGCCCGCACCGAGACGTACGGGACGACAAGACCGGGATTTTGTAAAACACTACCAGCGAGGGTCTAGATGGGTTAGGTTAGGTTATATTACGATATAGACGTATATAATGTGCCCGCCGAGAAGTAGGGGCCGACCCGCCAGGACTGTTGGAAAATACTACATCCGAGATGTTAGGTTCCCTTAGGTTAGGATATCTAAAGTTATAGACGTACATAATGTCCCCACGGAAATGTACGGGCCGACACGACCGGGATTTTGTAAAACAATCCCAGCTAGGAGCTAGATGGGTTAGGTTAGGTTATATTACGTTATAGAAGTATATAATATTCCCACCGAGAATTGGCGCCGACCCGTCAGGAATGTTGGGAAATACTACATCCGCGATGTTAGGTTCCCTTAGGTTAGGATATATAACGTTATAGACGTATACAATGTCCAAACCGAGAAGTACGGGCCGACACAGCCGGGATTTTGTAAAACATTACCAGCCCGGGTCTAGATGGGTTAGGTTAGGTTATATTACGATATAGACGTATATAATGTGCCCGCCGAGAAGTAGGGGCCGTCCCGCCAGTAATGTTGGAAAATACTACATCCGAGATGTTAGGTTCCCTTAGGTTAGGATATATAAAGTTATAGACGTATATAATGTCCCCGCGAAAAAGTACGGGCCGACACGGCGGGATTTTGTAAAACATTCCCAGCTAGGGGCTAGATGGGTTAGGTTAGGTTATATTACGTTATAGACGTATATAATGTTCCCACTGAGAATTGGCGCCGACCCGCCAGGAATATTGTGAAATACTACATCCGCGATGTTAGGTTGCCTTAGGTTAGGATATATTACGTTATAGACGTATATAATGTCCGCACCGTGACGTAAGGGACGACACGACCGGGATTTTGTAAAACGTTACCAGCCAGGGTCTAGATGGGTTAGGTTAGGTTATATTACGATATAGACGTATATAATGTGCCCGCCGAGAAGTAGGGGCCGACCAGCCAGGAATGTTGGAAAATACTACATCCGAGATATTAGGTTCCCTTAGGTTAGGATATATAAAGTTATAGACGTATATAATGTCCCTGCGGAAAAGTACGGCCGACACGGCGGGATTTTGTAAAACATTCCCAGCTAGGGGCTAGATGGGTTAGGTTAGGTTATATTACGTTATAGACGTATATAATGTTCCCACCGAGAATTGGCGCCGACCCGCCAGGAATGTTGTGAAATACTACATCCGCGATGTTAGGTTCCCTTAGGTTGGGATATATAACGTTATAGACGTATATAATGTCCGCACCGTGACGTAAGGGACGACACGACCGGGATTTTGTAAAACATTACCAGCGAGGGTCTAGATGGGTTAGGTTAGGTTATATTACGATATAGACGTATATAATGTGCCCACCGAGAAGTAGGGGCCGACCCGCCAGGAATGTTGGAAAATTCTACATCCGAGATGTTAGGTTCCGTTAGGTTAGGATATATAACGTTATAGACGTATATAATTTCCCCACCGAGAAGTACGGGCCGACACGACCGGGATTTTGTAAAACATTACCAGCGAGGGTCTAGATGGGTTAGGTTAGGTTATATTACGATATAGAAGTATATAATGTGCCCACCGAGAATTGGCGCCGACCCGCCAGGAATGTTGGAAAATACTACATCCGAGATGTTAGGTTCCCTTAGGTTAGGATATATAACGTTATAGACGTACATAATGCCTGCACCGAGACGTACGGGACGACAGGACCGGGATTTTGTAAAACATTACCAGCGAGGGTCTAGATGGGTTATGTTAGGTTATATTACGATATAGACGTATATAATGTGCCCACCGAGAAGTAGGGGCAGACCCGGCAGGAATGTTGGAAAATACTACATCCGAGATGTTAGGTTCCCTTAGGTTAGGATATATAAAGTTATAGACGTACATAATGTCCCCACGGAAATGTACGGGCCGACACGACCGGGATTTTGTAAAACAATCCCAGCTAGGAGCTAGATGGGTTAGGTTAGGTTATATTACGATATAGACGTATATAATGTGCCCACCGAGAAGTAGGGGCCGACCCGCCAGGAATGTTGGAAAATACTACATCCGAGATGTTAGGTTCCCTTAGGTTAGGATACATAACGTTATAGACGTATATAATGTCCCCACCGAGAAGTACGGGCCGACACGACCGGGATTTTGTAAAACATTGCCAGCCGGGTTCTAGATGGGTTAGGTTAGGTTATATTACGATATAGACGTATATAATGTGCCCGCCGAGAAGTAGGGGCCGACCCGCCAGGAATGTTGGAAAATACTACATCCGAGATGTTAGGTTCCCTTAGGTTAGGATATATAACGTTATAGACGTACATAATGCCCGCACCGAGACGTACGGGACGACAGGACCGGGATTTTGTAAAACATTACCAGCGAGGGTCTAGATGGGTTATGTTAGGTTATATTACGATATAGACGTATATAATGTGCCCACCGAGAAGTAGGGGCAGACCCGGCAGGAATGTTGGAAAATACTACATCCGAGATGTTAGGTTCCCTTAGGTTAGGATATATAAAGTTATAGACGTACATAATGTCCCCACGGAAATGTACGTTCCGACACGACCGGGATTTTGTAAAACAATCCCAGCTAGGAGCTAGATGGGTTAGGTTAGGTTATATTACGTTATAGAAGTATATAATATTCCCACCGAGAATTGGCGCCGACCCGTCAGGAATGTTGGGAAATACTACATCCGCGATGTTAGGTTCCCTTAGGTTAGGATATATAACGTTATAGACGTATACAATGTCCCCACCGAGAAGTACGGGCCGACACAGCCGGGATTTTGTAAAACATTACCAGCCCGGGTCTAGATGGGTTAGGTTAGGTTATATTACGATATAGACGTATATAATGTGCCCGCCGAGAAGTAGGGGCCGTCCCGCCAGTAATGTTGGAAAATACTACATCCGAGATGTTAGGTTCCCTTAGGTTAGGATATATAAAGTTGTAGACGTATATAATGTCCCCGCGAAAAAGTACGGGCCGACACGGCGGGATTTTGTAAAACATTCCCAGCTAGGGGCTAGATGGGTTAGGTTAGGTTATATTACGTTATAGACGTATATAATGTTCCCACTGAGAATTGGCGCCGACCCGCCAGGAATATTGTGAAATACTACATCCGCGATGTTAGGTTGCCTTAGGTTAGGATATATTACGTTATAGACGTATATAATGTCCGCACCGTGACGTAAGGGACGACACGACCGGGATTTTGTAAAACGTTACCAGCCAGGGTCTAGATGGGTTAGGTTAGGTTATATTACGATATAGACGTATATAATGTGCCCGCCGAGAAGTAGGGGCCGACCAGCCAGGAATGTTGGAAAATACTACATCCGAGATATTAGGTTCCCTTAGGTTAGGATATATAAAGTTATAGACGTATATAATGTCCCCGCGGAAAAGTACGGCCGACACGGCGGGATTTTGTAAAACATTCCCAGCTAGGGGCTAGATGGGTTAGGTTAGGTTATATTACGTTATAGACGTATATAATGTTCCCACCGAGAATTGGCGCCGACCCGCCAGGAATGTTGTGAAATACTACATCCGCGATGTTAGGTTCCCTTAGGTTAGGATATATAACGTTATAGACGTATATAATGTCCGCACCGTGACGTAAGGGACGACACGACCGGGATTTTGTAAAACATTACCAGCGAGGGTCTAGATGGGTTAGGTTAGGTTATATTACGATATAGACGTATATAATGTGCCCACCGAGAAGTAGGGGCCGACCCGCCAGGAATGTTGGAAAATTCTACATCCGAGATGTTAGGTTCCGTTAGGTTAGGATATATAACGTTATAGACGTATATAATTTCCCCACCGAGAAGTACGGGCCGACACGACCGGGATTTTGTAAAACATTACCAGCGAGGGTCTAGATGGGTTAGGTTAGGTTATATTACGATATAGAAGTATATAATGTGCCCACCGAGAATTGGCGCCGACCCGCCAGGAATGTTGTGAAATACTACATCCGCGATGTTAGTATGCCTTAGGTTAGGATATATAACGTTATAAACGTATATAATGTCCGCACCGAGACGTAAGGGACGACACGACTGGGATTTTGTAAAACATTACTAGCGAGGGTCTAGATGGGTTAGGTTAGGTTATATTACGATATAGACGTATATAATGTGCACGCAGAGAAGTAGGGGCCGACCCGCCAGGAATGTTGGAAAATACTACATCCGAGATGTTAGGTTCCCTTAGGTTAGGATATATAAAGTTATAGACGTACATAATGCCCGCACCGAGACGTACGGGACGACACGACCGGGATTTTGTAAAACATTACCAGCGAGAGTCTAGATGGGTTAGGTTAGGTTATATTACGATATAGACGTATATAATGTGCCCACCGAGAAGTAGGGTCCGACCCGCCAGGAATGTTGGAAAATACTACATCCGAGATGTTAGGTTCCCTTAGGTTAGGATATATAAAGTAATAGGCGTATATAATGTCCCCACGGAAAAGTACGGCCCGACACGACCGGGATTTTGTAAAACATTCCCATCTAGGGGCTAGATGGGTTAGGTTAGGTTATATTACGTTATAGACGTATATAATGTGCCCGCCGAGAAGTAGGTGCCGACCCGCTAGGAATGTTGGAAAATACTACATCCGAGATGTTAGGTTCCCTTAGGTTAGGATATATAAAGTTATAGACGTACATAATGCCCGCACCGTGACGTAAGGGACGACACGACCGGGATTTTGTAAAACATTACCAGCGAGGGTCTAGATGGGTTAGGTTAGGTTATATTACGATATAGACGTATATAATGTGCCCACCGAGAAGTAGGGGCCGACCCGCCAGGAATGTTGGAAAATACTACATCCGAGATGTTAGGTTCCCTTAGGTTAGGATATATAAAGTAATAGAGGTATATAATGTCCACGCGGAAAAGTACGGGCCGACACGACCGGGATTTTGTAAAACATTCCCAGCTAGGGGCTAGATGGGTTAGGTTAGGTTATATTACGTTATAGACGTATATAATGTTCCCACCGAGAATTGGCGCCGACCCGTCAGGAATGTTGTGAAATACTACATCCGCGATGTTAGGTTCCCTTAGGTTAGGATACATAACGTTATAGACGTATATAATGTCCCCACCGAGAAGTACGGGCCGACACGACCGGGATTTTGTAAAACATTGCCAGCCGGGTTCTAGATGGGTTAGGTTAGGTTATATTACGATATAGACGTATATAATGTGCCCGCCGAGAAGTAGGGGCCGACCCGCCAGGAATGTTGGAAAATACTACATCCGAGATGTTAGGTTCCCTTAGGTTAGGATATATAAAGTTATAGACGTACATAATGCCCGCACCGAGACGTACGGGACGACACGACCGGGATTTTGTAAAACATTACCAGCGAGAGTCTAGATGGGTTAGGTTAGGTTATATTACGATATAGACGTATATAATGTGCCCGCCGAGAAGTAGGGGCCGTCCCGCCAGGAATGTTGGAAAATACTACATCGGAGATGTTAGGTTCCCTTAGGTTAGGATATATAAAGTTATAGACGTACATAATGTCCCCACGGAAATAACGGGCCGACACGACCGGGATTTTGTAAAACAATCCCAGCTAGGAGCTAGATGGGTTAGGTTAGGTTATATTACGTTATAGAAGTATATAATATTCCCACCGAGAATTGGCGCCGACCCGTCAGGAATGTTGTGAAATACTACATCCGCGATGTTAGGTTCCCTTAGGTTAGGATATATAAAGTTATAGACGTATACAATGTCCCCACCGAGAAGTACGGGCCGACACGGCCGGGATTTTGTAAAACATTACCAGCCCGGGTCTAGATGGGTTAGGTTAGGTTATATTACGATATAGACGTATATAATGTGCCCACCGAGAAGTAGGGGCCGACCCGCCAGGAATGTTGGAAAATTCTACATCCGAGATGTTAGGTTCCCTTAGGTTAGGATATATAACGTTATAGACGTATATAATGTCCCCACCGAGAAGTACGGGCTGACACGACCGGGATTTTGTAAAACATTACCAGCGAGGGTCTAGATGGGTTAGGTTAGGTTATATTACGATATAGACGTATATAATGTGCCCACCGAGAAGTAGGGGCCGACCTGCGAGGAATGTTGGAAAATACTACATCCGAGATGTTAGGTTCCTTTAGGTTAGGATATATAAAGTTATAGACGTACATAATGCCCGCACCGAGACGTACGGGACGACAAGACCGGGATTTTGTAAAACATTACCAGCGAGGGTCTAGATGGGTTAGGTTAGGTTATATTACGATATAGACGTATATAATGTGCACGCAGAGAAGTAGGGGCCGACCCGCCAGGAATGTTGGAAAATACTACATCCGAGATGTTAGGTTCCCTTAGGTTAGGATATATAAAGTTATAGACGTACATAATGCCCGCACCGAGACGTACGGGACGACACGACCGGGATTTTGTAAAACATTACCAGCGAGAGTCTAGATGGGTTAGGTTAGGTTATATTACGATATAGACGTATATAATGTGCCCGCCGAGAAGTAGGGGCCGTCCCGGCAGGAATGTTGGAAAATACTACATCCGAGATGTTAGGTTCCCTTAGGTTAGGATATATAAAGTTATAGACGTACATAATGTCCCCACGGAAATGAACGGGCCGACACGACCGGGATTTTGTAAAACAATCCCAGCTAGGAGCTAGATGGGTTAGGTTAGGTTATATTACGTCATAGAAGTATATAATATTCCCACCGAGAATTGGCGCCGACCCGTCAGGAATGTTGTGAAATACTACATCCGCGATGTTAGGTTCCCTTAGGTTAGGATATATAACGTTATAGACGTATACAATGTCCCCACCGAGAAGTACGGGCCGACACGGCCGGGATTTTGTAAAACATTACCAGCCCGGGTCTAGATGGGTTAGGTTAGGTTATATTACGATATAGACGTATATAATGTGCCCGCCGAGAAGTAGGGGCCGTCCCACCAGTAATGTTGGAAAATACTACATCCGAGATGTTAGGTTCCCTTAGGTTAGGATATATAAAGTTATAGACGTATATAATGTCCCCATCGAGAAGTACGGGCCGACACGACCGGGATTTTGTAAAACATTACCAGCGAGGGTCAAGATGGGTTAGGTTAGGTTATATCACGATATAGACGTATATAATGTGCCCACCGAGAAGTAGGGGCAGACCCGCCAGGAATGTTGGAAAATACTACATCCAAGATGTTAGATTCCCTTAGGTTAGGATATATAAAGTTATAGACGTACATAATGCCCGCACCGAGACGTACGGGACGACAGGACCGGGATTTTGTAAAACATTACCAGCGAGGGTCTAGATGGGTTAGGTTAGGTTATATTACGATATAGACGTATATAATGTGCCCACCGAGAAGTAGGGGCAGACCCGCCAGGAATGTTGGAAAATACTACATCCGAGATGTTAGGTTCCCTTAGGTTAGGATATATAACGTTATAGACGTACATAATGTCCCCACGGAAATGTACGGGCCGACACGACCGGGATTTTGTAAAACAATCCCAGCTAGGAGCTAGATGGGTTAGGTTAGGTTATATTACGTTATAGAAGTATATAATATTCCCACCGAGAATTGGCGCCGACCCGTCAGGAATGTTGTGAAATACTACATCCGCGATGTTAGGTTCCCTTAGGTTAGGATATATAACGTTATAGACGTATACAATGTCCCCACCGAGAAGTACGGGCCGACACGGCCGGGATTTTGTAAAACATTACCAGCCCGGGTCTAGATGGGTTAGGTTAGGTTATATTACGATATAGACGTATATAATGTGCCCGCCGAGAAGTAGGGGCCGTCCCGCCAGTAATGTTGGAAAATACTACATCCGAGATGTTAGGTTCCCTTAGGTTAGGATATATAAAGTTATAGACGTATATAATGTCCCGCGAAAAAGTACGGGCCGACACGGCGGGATTTTGTAAAACATTCCCAGCTAGGGGCTAGATGGGTTAGGTTAGGTTATATTACGTTATAGACGTATATAATGTTCCCACTGAGAATTGGCGCCGACCCGCCAGGAATATTGTGAAATACTACATCCGCGATGTTAGGTTGCCTTAGGTTAGGATATATTACGTTATAGACGTATATAATGTCCGCACCGTGACGTAAGGGACGACACGACCGGGATTTTGTAAAACGTTACCAGCCAGGGTCTAGATGGGTTAGGTTAGGTTATATTACGATATAGACGTATATAATGTGCCCGCCGAGAAGTAGGGGCCGACAAGCCAGGAATGTTGGAAAATACTACATCCGAGATATTAGGTCCCCTTAGGTTAGGATATATAAAGTTATAGACGTATATAATGTCCCCGCGGAAAAGTACGGCCGACACGGCGGGATTTTGTAAAACATTCCCAGCTAGGGGCTAGATGGGTTAGGTTAGGTTATATTACGTTATAGACGTATATAATGTTCCCACCGAGAATTGGCGCCGACCCGCCAGGAATGTTGTGAAATACTACATCCGCGATGTTAGGTTCCCTTAGGTTAGGATATATAACGTTATAGACGTATATAATGTCCGCACCGTGACGTAAGGGACGACACGACCGGGATTTTGTAAAACATTACCAGCGAGGGTCTAGATGGGTTAGGTTAGGTTATATTACGATATAGACGTATATAATGTGCCCACCGAGAAGTAGGGGCCGACCCGCCAGGAATGTTGGAAAATTCTACATCCGAGATGTTAGGTTCCCTTAGGTTAGGATATATAACGTTATAGACGTATATAATGTCCCCACCGAGAAGTACGGGCTGACACGACCGGGATTTTGTAAAACATTACCAGCGAGGGTCTAGATGGGTTAGGTTAGGTTATATTACGATATAGACGTATATAATGTGCCCACCGAGAAGTAGGGGCCGACCTGCGAGGAATGTTGGAAAATACTACATCCGAGATGTTAGGTTCCCTTAGGTTAGGATATATAAAGTTATAGACGTACATAATGCCCGCACCGAGACGTACGGGACGACAAGACCGGGATTTTGTAAAACATTACCAGCGAGGGTCTAGATGGGTTAGGTTAGGTTATATTACGATATAGACGTATATAATGTGCACGCAGAGAAGTAGGGGCCGACCCGCCAGGAATGTTGGAAAATACTACATCCGAGATGTTAGGTTCCCTTAGGTTAGGATATATAAAGTTATAGACGTACATAATGCCCGCACCGAGACGTACGAGACGACACGACCGGGATTTTGTAAAACATTACCAGCGAGAGTCTAGATGGGTTAGGTTAGGTTATATTACGATATAGACGTATATAATGTGCCCGCCGAGAAGTAGGGGCCGTCCCGCCAGGAATGTTGGAAAATACTACATCCGAGATGTTAGGTTCCCTTAGGTTAGGATATATAAAGTTATAGACGTACATAATGTCCCCACGGAAATGAACGGGCCGACACGACCGGGATTTTGTAAAACAATCCCAGCTAGGAGCTAGATGGGTTAGGTTAGGTTATATTACGTCATAGAAGTATATAATATTCCCACCGAGAATTGGCGCCGACCCGTCAGGAATGTTGTGAAATACTACATCCGCGATGTTAGGTTCCCTTAGGTTAGGATACATAACGTTATAGACGTATATAATGTCCCCACCGAGAAGTACGGGCCGACACGACCGGGATTTTGTAAAACATTGCCAGCCGGGTTCTAGATGGGTTAGGTTAGGTTATATTACGATATAGACGTATATAATGTGCCCGCCGAGAAGTAGGGGCCGACCCGCCAGGAATATTGGACAATACTACATCCGAGATGTTAGGTTCCGTTAGGTTAGGATATATAACGTTATAGACGTATATAATTTCCCCACCGAGAAGTACGGGCCGACACGACCGGGATTTTGTAAAACATTACCAGCGAGGGTCTAGATGGGTTAGGTTAGGTTATATTACGATATAGAAGTATATAATGTGCCCACCGAGAAGTCGGGGCCGACCCGCCAGGAATGTTGTGAAATACTACATCCGCGATGTTAGTATGCCTTAGGTTAGGATATATAACGTTATAAACGTATATAATGTCCGCACCGAGACGTAAGGGACGACACGACTGGGATTTTGTAAAACATTACTAGCGAGGGTCTAGATGGGTTAGGTTAGGTTATATTACGATATAGACGTATATAATGTGCCCACCGAGAAGTAGGGGCCGAACCCCCAGGAATGTTGGAAAATACTACATCCGAGATGTTATGTTCCCTTAGGTTAGGTTATATAAAGTTATAGACGTATATAGTGTCCCTGCGGAAAAGTACGGCCCGACACGGCGGGATTTTGTAAAACATTCCCAGCTAGGGGCTAGATGGATTAGGTTAGGTTATATTACGTTATAGACGTATATAATGTTCCCACCGAGAATTGGCGCCGACCCGTCAGGAATGTTGTGAAATACTACATCCGCGATGTTATAGACGTACATAATGCCCGCACCGAGACGTACGGGACGACAAGACCGGGATTTTGTAAAACATTACCAGCGAGGGTCTAGATGGGTTAGGTTAGGTTATATTACGATATAGACGTATATAATGTGCCCACCGAGAAGTAGGGGCCGACCCGCCAGGAATGTTGGAAAATTCTACATCCGAGATGTTAGGTTCCCTTAGGTTAGGATATATAACGTTATAGACGTATATAATGTCCCCACCGAGAAGTACGGGCTGACACGACCGGGATTTTGTAAAACATTACCAGCGAGGGTCTAGATGGGTTAGGTTAGGTTATATTACGATATAGACGTATATAATGTGCCCACCGAGAAGTAGGGGCCGACCTGCGAGGAATGTTGGAAAATACTACATCCGAGATGTTAGGTTCCTTTAGGTTAGGATATATAAAGTTATAGACGTACATAATGCCCGCACCGAGACGTACGGGACGACAAGACCGGGATTTTGTAAAACATTACCAGCGAGGGTCTAGATGGGTTAGGTTAGGTTATATTACGATATAGACGTATATAATGTGCACGCAGAGAAGTAGGGGCCGACCCGCCAGGAATGTTGGAAAATACTACATCCGAGATGTTAGGTTCCCTTAGGTTAGGATATATAAAGTTATAGACGTACATAATGCCCGCACCGAGACGTACGGGACGACACGACCGGGATTTTGTAAAACATTACCAGCGAGAGTCTAGATGGGTTAGGTTAGGTTATATTACGATATAGACGTATATAATGTGCCCGCCGAGAAGTAGGGGCCGTCCCGGCAGGAATGTTGGAAAATACTACATCCGAGATGTTAGGTTCCCTTAGGTTAGGATATATAAAGTTATAGACGTACATAATGTCCCCACGGAAATGAACGGGCCGACACGACCGGGATTTTGTAAAACAATCCCAGCTAGGAGCTAGATGGGTTAGGTTAGGTTATATTACGTCATAGAAGTATATAATATTCCCACCGAGAATTGGCGCCGACCCGTCAGGAATGTTGTGAAATACTACATCCGCGATGTTAGGTTCCCTTAGGTTAGGATATATAACGTTATAGACGTATACAATGTCCCCACCGAGAAGTACGGGCCGACACGGCCGGGATTTTGTAAAACATTACCAGCCCGGGTCTAGATGGGTTAGGTTAGGTTATATTACGATATAGACGTATATAATGTGCCCGCCGAGAAGTAGGGGCCGTCCCACCAGTAATGTTGGAAAATACTACATCCGAGATGTTAGGTTCCCTTAGGTTAGGATATATAAAGTTATAGACGTATATAATGTCCCCATCGAGAAGTACGGGCCGACACGACCGGGATTTTGTAAAACATTACCAGCGAGGGTCAAGATGGGTTAGGTTAGGTTATATCACGATATAGACGTATATAATGTGCCCACCGAGAAGTAGGGGCAGACCCGCCAGGAATGTTGGAAAATACTACATCCAAGATGTTAGATTCCCTTAGGTTAGGATATATAAAGTTATAGACGTACATAATGCCCGCACCGAGACGTACGGGACGACAGGACCGGGATTTTGTAAAACATTACCAGCGAGGGTCTAGATGGGTTAGGTTAGGTTATATTACGATATAGACGTATATAATGTGCCCACCGAGAAGTAGGGGCAGACCCGCCAGGAATGTTGGAAAATACTACATCCGAGATGTTAGGTTCCCTTAGGTTAGGATATATAACGTTATAGACGTACATAATGTCCCCACGGAAATGTACGGGCCGACACGACCGGGATTTTGTAAAACAATCCCAGCTAGGAGCTAGATGGGTTAGGTTAGGTTATATTACGTTATAGAAGTATATAATATTCCCACCGAGAATTGGCGCCGACCCGTCAGGAATGTTGTGAAATACTACATCCGCGATGTTAGGTTCCCTTAGGTTAGGATATATAACGTTATAGACGTATACAATGTCCCCACCGAGAAGTACGGGCCGACACGGCCGGGATTTTGTAAAACATTACCAGCCCGGGTCTAGATGGGTTAGGTTAGGTTATATTACGATATAGACGTATATAATGTGCCCGCCGAGAAGTAGGGGCCGTCCCGCCAGTAATGTTGGAAAATACTACATCCGAGATGTTAGGTTCCCTTAGGTTAGGATATATAAAGTTATAGACGTATATAATGTCCCGCGAAAAAGTACGGGCCGACACGGCGGGATTTTGTAAAACATTCCCAGCTAGGGGCTAGATGGGTTAGGTTAGGTTATATTACGTTATAGACGTATATAATGTTCCCACTGAGAATTGGCGCCGACCCGCCAGGAATATTGTGAAATACTACATCCGCGATGTTAGGTTGCCTTAGGTTAGGATATATTACGTTATAGACGTATATAATGTCCGCACCGTGACGTAAGGGACGACACGACCGGGATTTTGTAAAACATTACCAGCGAGGGTCTAGATGGGTTAGGTTAGGTTATATTACGATATAGACGTATATAATGTGCCCACCGAGAAGTAGGGGCCGACCCGCCAGGAATGTTGGAAAATTCTACATCCGAGAAGTTAGGTTCCCTTAGGTTAGGATATATAACGTTATAGACGTATATAATGTCCCCACCGAGAAGTACGGGCTGACACGACCGGGATTTTGTAAAACATTACCAGCGAGGGTCTAGATGGGTTAGGTTAGGTTATATTACGATATAGACGTATATAATGTGCCCACCGAGAAGTAGGGGCCGACCTGCGAGGAATGTTGGAAAATACTACATCCGAGATGTTAGGTTCCCTTAGGTTAGGATATATAAAGTTATAGACGTACATAATGCCCGCACCGAGACGTACGGGACGACAAGACCGGGATTTTGTAAAACATTACCAGCGAGGGTCTAGATGGGTTAGGTTAGGTTATATTACGATATAGACGTATATAATGTGCACGCAGAGAAGTAGGGGCCGACCCGCCAGGAATGTTGGAAAATACTACATCCGAGATGTTAGGTTCCCTTAGGTTAGGATATATAAAGTTATAGACGTACATAATGCCCGCACCGAGACGTACGAGACGACACGACCGGGATTTTGTAAAACATTACCAGCGAGAGTCTAGATGGGTTAGGTTAGGTTATATTACGATATAGACGTATATAATGTGCCCGCCGAGAAGTAGGGGCCGTCCCGCCAGGAATGTTGGAAAATACTACATCCGAGATGTTAGGTTCCCTTAGGTTAGGATATATAAAGTTATAGACGTACATAATGTCCCCACGGAAATGAACGGGCCGACACGACCGGGATTTTGTAAAACAATCCCAGCTAGGAGCTAGATGGGTTAGGTTAGGTTATATTACGTCATAGAAGTATATAATATTCCCACCGAGAATTGGCGCCGACCCGTCAGGAATGTTGGGAAATACTACATCCGCGATGTTAGGTTCCCTTAGGTTAGGATATATAACGTTATAGACGTATACAATGTCCAAACCGAGAAGTACGGGCCGACACAGCCGGGATTTTGTAAAACATTACCAGCCCGGGTCTAGATGGGTTAGGTTAGGTTATATTACGATATAGACGTATATAATGTGCCCGCCGAGAAGTAGGGGCCGTCCCGCCAGTAATGTTGGAAAATACTACATCCGAGATGTTAGGTTCCCTTAGGTTAGGATATATAAAGTTATAGACGTATATAATGTCCCCGCGAAAAAGTACGGGCCGACACGGCGGGATTTTGTAAAACATTCCCAGCTAGGGGCTAGATGGGTTAGGTTAGGTTATATTACGTTATAGACGTATATAATGTTCCCACTGAGAATTGGCGCCGACCCGCCAGGAATATTGTGAAATACTACATCCGCGATGTTAGGTTGCCTTAGGTTAGGATATATTACGTTATAGACGTATATAATGTCCGCACCGTGACGTAAGGGACGACACGACCGGGATTTTGTAAAACGTTACCAGCCAGGGTCTAGATGGGTTAGGTTAGGTTATATTACGATATAGACGTATATAATGTGCCCGCCGAGAAGTAGGGGCCGACCAGCCAGGAATGTTGGAAGATACTACATCCGAGATATTAGGTTCCCTTAGGTTAGGATATATAAAGTTATAGACGTATATAATGTCCCTGCGGAAAAGTACGGCCGACACGGCGGGATTTTGTAAAACATTCCCAGCTAGGGGCTAGATGGGTTAGGTTAGGTTATATTACGTTATAGACGTATATAATGTTCCCACCGAGAATTGGCGCCGACCCGCCAGGAATGTTGTGAAATACTACATCCGCGATGTTAGGTTCCCTTAGGTTAGGATATATAACGTTATAGACGTATATAATGTCCGCACCGTGACGTAAGGGACGACACGACCGGGATTTTGTAAAACCTTACCAGCGAGGGTCTAGATGGGTTAGGTTAGGTTATATTACGATATAGACGTATATAATGTGCCCACCGAGAAGTAGGGGCCGACCCGCCAGGAATGTTGGAAAATTCTACATCCGAGATGTTAGGTTCCCTTAGGTTAGGATACATAACGTTATAGACGTATATAATGTCCCCACCGAGAAGTACGGGCCGACACGACCGGGATTTTGTAAAACATTGCCAGCCGGGTTCTAGATGGGTTAGGTTAAGTTATATTACGATATAGACGTATATAATGTGCCCGCCGAGAAGTAGGGGCCGACCCGCCAGGAATGTTGGAAAATACTACATCCGAGATGTTAGATTCCCTTAGGTTAGGATATATAACGTTATAGACGTACATAATGTCCCCACGGAAATGTACGGGCCGACACGACCGGGATTTTGTAAAACAATCCCAGCTAGGAGCTAGATGGGTTAGGTTAGGTTATATTACGTTATAGAAGTATATAATATTCCCACCGAGAATTGGCGCCGACCCGTCAGGAATGTTGGGAAATACTACATCCGCGATGTTAGGTTCCCTTAGGTTAGGATATATAACGTTATAGACGTATACAATGTCCCCACCGAGAAGTACGGGCCGACACAGCCGGGATTTTGTAAAACATTACCAGCCCGGGTCTAGATGGGTTAGGTTAGGTTATATTACGATATAGACGTATATAATGTGCCCGCCGAGAAGTAGGGGCCGTCCCGCCAGCAATGTTGGAAAATACTACATCCGAGATGTTAGGTTCCCTTAGGTTAGGATATATAAAGTTATAGACGTATATAATGTCCCCGCGAAAAAGTACGGGCCGACACGGCGGGATTTTGTAAAACATTCCCAGCTAGGGGCTAGATGGGTTAGGTTAGGTTATATTACGTTATAGACGTATATAATGTTCCCACTGAGAATTGGCGCCGACCCGCCAGGAATATTGTGAAATACTACATCCGCGATGTTAGGTTGCCTTAGGTTAGGATATATTACGTTATAGACGTATATAATGTCCGCACCGTGACGTAAGGGACGACACGACCGGGATTTTGTAAAACGTTACCAGCCAGGGTCTAGATGGGTTAGGTTAGGTTATATTACGATATAGACGTATATAATGTGCCCGCCGAGAAGTAGGGGCCGACCAGCCAGGAATGTTGGAAAATACTACATCCGAGATATTAGGTTCCCTTAGGTTAGGATATATAAAGTTATAGACGTATATAATGTCCCCGCGGAAAAGTACGGCCGACACGGCGGGATTTTGTAAAACATTCCCAGCTAGGGGCTAGATGGGTTAGGTTAGGTTATATTACGTTATAGACGTATATAATGTTCCCACCGAGAATTGGCGCCGACCCGCCAGGAATGTTGTGAAATACTACATCCGCGATGTTAGGTTCCCTTAGGTTAGGATATATAACGTTATAGACGTATATAATGTCCGCACCGTGACGTAAGGGACGACACGACCGGGATTTTGTAAAACGTTACCAGCCAGGGTCTAGATGGGTTAGGTTAGGTTATATTACGATATAGACGTATATAATGTGCCCGCCGAGAAGTAGGGGCCGACCAGCCAGGAATGTTGGAAGATACTACATCCGAGATATTAGGTTCCCTTAGGTTAGGATATATAAAGTTATAGACGTATATAATGTCCCTGCGGAAAAGTACGGCCGACACGGCGGGATTTTGTAAAACATTCCCAGCTAGGGGCTAGATGGGTTAGGTTAGGTTATATTACGTTATAGACGTATATAATGTTCCCACCGAGAATTGGCGCCGACCCGCCAGGAATGTTGTGAAATACTACATCCGCGATGTTAGGTTCCCTTAGGTTAGGATATATAACGTTATAGACGTATATAATGTCCGCACCGTGACGTAAGGGACGACACGACCGGGATTTTGTAAAACCTTACCAGCGAGGGTCTAGATGGGTTAGGTTAGGTTATATTACGATATAGACGTATATAATGTGCCCACCGAGAAGTAGGGGCCGACCCGCCAGGAATGTTGGAAAATTCTACATCCGAGATGTTAGGTTCCGTTAGGTTAGGTTATATAAAGTTATAGACGTATATAGTGTCCCTGCGGAAAAGTACGGCCCGACACGGCGGGATTTTGTAAAACATTCCCAGCTAGGGGCTAGATGGATTAGGTTAGGTTATATTACGTTATAGACGTATATAATGTTCCCCCTGAAAATTGGCGCCGACCCGCCAGGAATGTTGTGAAATACTACATCCGTGATATTAGGTTGCCTTAGGTTAGGATATATTACGTTATAGACGTATATAATGTCCGCACCGTGACGTAAGGGACGACAAGACCGGGATTTTGTAAAACATTACCAGCGAGGGTCTAGATGGGTTAGGTTAGGTTATATTACGATATAGACGTATATAATGTGCCCACCGAGAAGTAGGGGCCGACCCGCCAGGAATGCTGGAAAATACTACATCCGAGATGTTAGGTTCCCTTAGGTTAGGATATATAACGTTATAGACGTATATAATGTCCCCATCGAGAAGTACGGGCCGACACGACCGGGATTTTGTGAAACATTACCAGCGAGGGTCTAGATGGGTTAGGTTAGGTTATATCACGATATAGACGTATATAATGTGCCCACCGAGAAGTAGGGGCAGACCCGCCAGGAATGTTGGAAAATACTACATCCGAGATGTTAGATTCCCTTAGGTTAGGATATATAAAGTTATAGACGTACATAATGCCCGCACCGAGACGTACGGGACGACAGGACCGGGATTTTGTAAAACATTACCAGCGAGGGTCTAGATGGGTTAGGTTAGGTTATATTACGATATAGACGTATATAATGTGCCTACCGAGAAGTAGGGTCCGACCTGCCAGGAATGTTGGAAAATACTACATCCGAGATGTTAGGTTCCCTTAGGTTAGGATATATAAAGTTATAGACGTACATAATGTCCCCACGGAAATGTACGGGCCGACACGACCGGGATTTTGTAAAACAATCCCAGCTAGGAGCTAGATGGGTTAGGTTAGGTTATATTACGTTATAGAAGTATATAATATTCCCACCGAGAATTGGCGCCGACCCGTCAGGAATGTTGGGAAATACTACATCCGCGATGTTAGGTTCCCTTAGGTTAGGATATATAACGTTATAGACGTATACAATGTCCCCACCGAGAAGTACGGGCCGACACAGCCGGGATTTTGTAAAACATTACCAGCCCGGGTCTAGATGGGTTAGGTTAGGTTATATTACGATATAGACGTATATAATGTGCCCGCCGAGAAGTAGGGGCCGTCCCGCCAGCAATGTTGGAAAATACTACATCCGAGATGTTAGGTTCCCTTAGGTTAGGATATATAAAGTTATAGACGTATATAATGTCCCCGCGAAAAAGTACGGCCGACACGGCGGGATTTTGTAAAACATTCCCAGCTAGGGGCTAGATGGGTTAGGTTAGGTTATATTACGTTATAGACGTATATAATGTTCCCACCGAGAATTGGCGCCGACCCGCCAGGAATGTTGTGAAATACTACATCCGCGATGTTAGGTTCCCTTAGGTTAGGATATATAACGTTATAGACGTATATAATGTCCGCACCGTGACGTAAGGGACGACACGACCGGGATTTTGTAAAACATTACCAGCGAGGGTCTAGATGGGTTAGGTTAGGTTATATTACGATATAGACGTATATAATGTGCCCACCGAGAAGTAGGGGCCGACCCGCCAGGAATGTTGGAAAATTCTACATCCGAGATGTTAGGTTCCGTTAGGTTAGGATATATAACGTTATAGACGTATATAATTTCCCCACCGAGAAGTACGGGCCGACACGACCGGGATTTTGTAAAACATTACCAGCGAGGGTCTAGATGGGTTAGGTTAGGTTATATTACGATATAGAAGTATAAAATGTGCCCACCGAGAATTGGCGCCGACCCGCCAGGAATGTTGTGAAATACTACATCCGCGATGTTAGTATGCCTTAGGTTAGGATATATAACGTTATAAACGTATATAATGTCCGCACCGAGACGTAAGGGACGACACGACTGGGATTTTGTAAAACATTACTAGCGAGGGTCTAGATGGGTTAGGTTAGGTTATATTACGATATAGACGTATATAATGTGCCCACCGAGAAGTAGGGGCCGAACCCCCAGGAATGTTGGAAAATACTACATCCGAGATGTTATGTTCCCTTAGGTTAGGTTATATAAAGTTATAGACGTATATAGTGTCCCTGCGGAAAAGTACGGCCCGACACGGCGGGATTTTGTAAGACATTCCCAGCTAGGGGCTAGATGGATTAGGTTAGGTTATATTACGTTATAGACGTACATAATGTTCCCCCTGAAAATTGGCGCCGACCCGCCAGGAATGTTGTGAAATACTACATCCGTGATATTAGGTTGCCTTAGGTTAGGATATATTACGTTATAGACGTATATAATGTCCGCACCGTGACGTAAGGGACGACAAGACCGGGATTTTGTAAAACATTACCAGCGAGGGTCTAGATGGGTTAGGTAAGGTTATATTACGATATAGACGTATATAATGTGCCCACCGAGAAGTAGGGGCCGACCCGCCAGGAATGCTGGAAAATACTACATCCGAGATGTTAGGTTCCCTTAGGTTAGGATATATAACGTTATAGACGTATATAATGTCCCCATCGAGAAGTACGGGCCGACACGACCGGGATTTTGTGAAACATTACCAGCGAGGGTCTAGATGGGTTAGGTTAGGTTATATCACGATATAGACGTATATAATGTGCCCACCGAGAAGTAGGGGCAGACCCGCCAGGAATGTTGGAAAATACTACATCCGAGATGTTAGATTCCCTTAGGTTAGGATATATAAAGTTATAGACGTACATAATGCCCGCACCGAGACGTACGGGACGACAGGACCGGGATTTTGTAAAACATTACCAGCGAGGGTCTAGATGGGTTAGGTTAGGTTATATTACGATATAGACGTATATAATGTGCCTACCGAGAAGTAGGGTCCGACCTGCCAGGAATGTTGGAAAATACTACATCCGAGATGTTAGGTTCCCTTAGGTTAGGATATATAAAGTTATAGACGTACATAATGCCCGCACCGAGACGTACGGGACGACAAGACCGGGATTTTGTAAAACACTACCAGCGAGGGTCTAGATGGGTTAGGTTAGGTTGTATTACGATATAGACGTATATTATGTGCCCGCCGAGAAGTAGGGGCCGACCTGCCAGGACTGTTGGAAAATACTACATCCGAGATGTTAGGTTCCCTTAGGTTAGGATATATAAAGTTATAGACGTACATAATGCCCGCACCGTGACGTAAGGGACGACACGACCGGGATTTTGTAAAACATTACCAGCGAGGGTCTAGATGGGTTAGGTTAGGTTATATTACGATATAGACGTATATAATGTGCCCACCGAGAAGTAGGGGCCGACCCGCCAGGAATGTTGGAAAATACTACATCCGAGATGTTAGGTTCCCTTAGGTTAGGATATATAACGTTATAGACGTACATAATGCCCGCACCGAGACGTACGGGACGACAGGACCGGGATTTTGTAAAACATTACCAGCGAGGGTCTAGATGGGTTATGTTAGGTTATATTACGATATAGACGTATATAATGTGCCCACCGAGAAGTAGGGGCCGATACGACAGGAATGTTGTAAAATACTACATCCGAGATGATAGCCTGCCTTAGGTTAGGATATATAACGCTATAGACGTATATAATATCCCAACAGAGATGTACGGGACGTCACGAACGGGATTCTGTAAAACATTACCAGCGAGGGGCTAGATGTGTTAGGTTAGGTTATATTACGTTACAAACGAATATAATGTTCCCACCGAGAAGTAGAGGCCGATACGCTAGGAATGTTGTAAAATACTACATCCGATATGTAAGCCTGCCTCACGTTAGGATATATATTGCTGTAGACGTATATAATATCCCAAACGAGGTGTACGGGACGACAGGAACGGGATTCTGTAAAACATTACCTGTGAGGGGCTAGATGTGTTAGGTTAGGTTATATTACGTTACAGACGAATATAATGTTCCCACCGAGAAGTAGAGGCCGATACGCCAGGAATGTTGTAAAATACTACATCCGAGATGTTAGCCTGCCTTACGTTAGGATATATATCGCTGTAGACGTATATAATATCCCAACCGAGATGTACGGGACGACAGGAACGGGATTCTGTAAAACATTACCTGCGAGGGGCTAGATTTGTTAAGTTAGGTCATATTAAGTTATGGACCTATATAATGTTCCCACCGAGAAGTAGGGGCCGATACGCCAGGAATGGCGTAAAATACTACATCCGAGATGATGGCCTGCCTTAGGTTAGGATATATAACGCTATAGACGTATATAATATCCCAACTGAGACGTACGGGACGACACAAACGGGATTCTGTAAAATATTACCAGCGAGGGGCTAGATGGACTAGGTTAGGTTATGTTACGTTATAGACGTATATAATGTTCCCACCGAGAAGTAGAGGCCGACCCGTCAGGAATGTTGGAAAATACTACATCCGAAGTGTTAGGTTGCCTTAGGTTAGGATATACAACGCTGCAAACGTATACAATGTCCCAAACGAGACATACGGGACGACACGAACGGGATACTGTAAAACATTACCAGCGAGGCTCTAGATGTGTTAGGTTATGTTATATTACGTTATAGACCAATATAATGTTCCCACCGAGAAGTAGGGGCCGATACGACAGGAATGTTGTAAAATACTACATCCGAGATGTTAGCCTGCCTCACGTTAGGATATATATTGCTGTAGACGTATATAATATCCCAACCGAGGTGTACGGGACGACAGGAACGGGATTCTGTAAAACATTACCTGTGAGGGGCTAGATGTGTTAGGTTAGGTTATATTACGTTACAGACGAATATAATGTTCCCACTGAGAAGTAGAGGCCGATACGCCAGGAATGTTGTAAAATACTACATCCGAGATGTTAGCCTGCCTTACGTTAGGATATATATCGCTGTAGACGTATATAATATCCCAACCGAGATGTACTGGACGTCACGAACGGGATTCTGTAAAACATTACCAGCGAGGGGCTAGATCGTTTAGGTTAGGTTGTGATACGTTATAGACGTATATAATGTTCCCACCGAGAAGTAGGGACCGGTATACCAGGAATGTTGTAAAATACTGCATCCGAAATGATAGCCTGCCTTACGTTAGGATATATAACGCTATAGACGTATATAATATCCCAACCAAGATGTACGGGACGTCACGAACGGTATTCTGTAAAACATTACCAGCGATGTTCTAGATGTGTTAGGTTAGGTTATATTACGTTATAGACGAATATAATGTTCCCACCGAGAAGTAGAGGCCGGTACGCCAGGAATGTTGAAAAATACTACATCCGAGATGTTAGCCTGCCTTACGTTAGGATATATATCGCTGTAGACGTATATAATATCCCAACCGAGATGCACGGGACGACAGGAACGGGATTCTGTAAAACATTACCAGCGAGGTTCTAAATGTGTTAGGTTAGGTTATATTACGTTATAGATGAATACAATGTTCCCACCGAGAAGTAGAGGCCGATACGCCAGGCATGATGTAAAATACTACATCCGAGATGTTAGCCTGCCTTAGGTTAGGATATATAACGCTATAATCGTATATAATGTCCCAACCGAGACGTACGGGACGACACGAACGTGATTCTGTAAAACATTACCAGCGAGGGGCTAGATGTGTTAGTTTAGGTTGTGATACGTTATAGACGTACATAATGTTCCCACCGAGAAGTAGGGGCCGATACGGCAGGAATGTTGTAAAATACTACATCCGAGATGATAGCCTGCCTTAGGTTAGGATATATAACGCTATAGACGTATGTAATATCCCAACCGAGATGTACGGGACGTCACGATCGGTATTCTGTAAAACATTACCAGCGAGGTTCTAGATGTGCTAGGTTAGGTTATATTACGTCACAGACGAATATAATGTTCCCACCGAGAAGTAGAGGTCGATACGCCAGGCATGATGTAAAATACTAAATCCGAGATGTTAGTCTGCCTAAGGTTAGGATATATAACGCTATAGTCGTATATAATGTCCCAACCGAGACGTACGGGACGACACGAACGTGATTCTGTAATACATTACCAGCGAAGGGCTAGATGTGTTAGTTTAGGTTGTGATACGTTATAGACGTATATAATGTTCCCACCGAGAAGTAGGGGCCGATACGCCGGAATGTTGTAAAATACTACATCCGAGATGATAGCCTGCCTTAGGTGAGGATATATAACGCTATAGTCGTATATACTATCCCAACCGAGATGTACGGGACGTCACGTACGGTATTCTGTAAAACATTACCAGTGAGATTCTAGATGTGTTAGGTTAGGTTATATTACGTCATAGACGAATATAATGGTCCCACCAAGAAGTAGAGGCCGATACGCCACGCATGATGTAAAATACTCCATCCGAGATGTTAGTCTGCCTTAGGTTAGGATATATAACGCTATAGTCGTATATAATGTCCCAACCGAGACGTACGGGACGACACGATCGTGATTCTGTAAAACATTACCAGCGAAGGGCTAGATGTGTTAGTTTAGTTTGTGATACGTTATAGACGTATATAATGTTCCCACCGAGAAGTAGGGGCCGATATGCCAGGAATGTTGTAAAATACTGCCTCCGAGATGATAGCCTGCCTTAGGTTAGGATATATAACGCTATAGACGTATATAAAATCCCAACTGAGACGTACGGGACGACACAAACGGGATTCTGTAAAACATTACCTGTGAGGGGCTAGATGTGTTAGGTTAGGTTATGTTACGTTACAGACGAATATAATGTTCCCACCGAGAAGTAGAGGCCGATACGCCAGGAATGTTGTAAAATACTACATCCGAGATGTTAGCCTGCCTTACGTTAGGATATATATCGCTGTAGACGTATATAATATCCCAACCGAGATGTACTGGACGTCACGAACGGGATTCTGTAAAACATTACCAGCGAGGGGCTAGATCGTTTAGGTTAGGTTGTGATACGTTATAGACGTATATAATGTTCCCACCGAGAAGTAGGGGCCGGTATACCAGGAATGTTGTAAAATACTGCATCCGAAATGATAGCCTGCCTTACGTTAGGATATATATCGCTGTAGACGTATATAATATCCCAGCCGAGATGTACGCGACGACAGGAACGGGATTTTGTAAAACATTACCTGCGAGGGGCTAGATGTGTTAGTTTAGGTTGTGATACGTTATAGACGTATATAATGTTCCCACCGAGAAGTAGGGGTCGACATGCCAGGAATTATGTAAAATACTGCATCCGAGATGTTAGCCTGCCTTAGGTCAGGATATATAACGCTATAGACGTATATAATATCCCAACCAAGATGTACGGGACATCAGGAACGGTATTCTGTAAAACATTACCAGCGAGGGGCTAGATGTGTTCGGTTAGGTTATATTACGTTACAAACGAATATAATGTTCCCACCGAGAAGTAGATGCCGATACGCCAGGAATGTTGTGAAATACTACATCCGAGATGTTAGCCTGCCTCACGTTAGGATATATATTGCTGTAGACGTATATAATATCCCAAACGAGGTGTACGGGACGACAGGAACGGGATTCTGTAAAACATTACCAGCGAGGGGCTAGATGTGTTAGTTTAGGTTGTGATACGTTATAGACGTATATAATGTTCCCACCGAGAAGTAGGGGCCGACATGCCAGGAATTATGTAAAATACTGCATCCGAGGTGTTAGCCTGCCTTAGGTCAGGATATATAACGCTATAGACGTATATAATATCCCAACCAAGATGTACGGGACGTCACGAACGGTATTCTGTAAAACATTACCAGCGATGTTCTAGATGTGTTAGGTTAGGTTATATTACGTTATAGACGAATATAATGTTCCCACCGAGAAGTAGAGGCCGGTACGCCAGGAATGTTGAAAAATACTACATCCGAGATGATAGCCTGCCTTAGGTTAGGATATATAACGCTATAGTCGTATATACTATCCCAACCGAGATGTACGGGACGTCACGTACGGTATTCTGTAAAACATTACCAGTGAGATTCTAGATGTGTTAGGTTAGGTTATATTACGTCATAGACGAATATAATGGTCCCACCAAGAAGTAGAGGCCGATACGCCAGGCATGATGTAAAATACTCCATCCGAGATGTTAGTCTGCCTTAGGTTAGGATATATAACGCTATAGTCGTATATAATGTCCCAACCGAGACGTACGGGACGACACGATCGTGATTCTGTAAAACATTACCAGCGAAGGGCTAGATGTGTTAGTTTAGGTTGTGATACGTTATAGACGTATATAATGTTCCCACCGAGAAGTAGGGGCCGATATGCCAGGAATGTTGTAAAATACTGCCTCCGAGATGATAGCCTGCCTTAGGTTAGGATATATAACGCTATAGACGTATATAAAATCCCAACTGAGACGTACGGGACTACACAAACGGGATTCTGTAAAATATTACCAGCGAGGGGCTAGATGGGTTAGGTTAGGTTGTGATACGTTATAGACGTATATAATGTTCCCACCGAGAAGTAGGGGCCGATATACCAGGAATGTTGTAAAATACTGCCTCCGAGATGATAGCCTGCCTTAGGTTAGGATATATAAAGCTATAGACGTATATAAAATCCCAACTGAGACGTACGGGGCGACACAAACGGGATTCTGTAAAATATTACCAGCGAGCGGCTAGATGGGTTAGGTTAGGTTGTGATACGTTATAGACGTATATAATGTTCCCACCGAGAAGTAGGGGCCGATATGCCAGGAATGTTGTAAAATACTGCATCCGAGATGATAGCCTGCCTTACGTTAGGATATATATCGCTGTAGACGTATATAATATCCTAACCGAGATGTACGGGACGACAGGAACGGGATTCTGTAAAACATTACCTGTGAGGGGCTAGATGTGTTAGGTTAGGTTATGTTACGTTATAGACGTATATAATGTTCCCACCGAGAAGTAGAGGCCGACCCGCCAGGAATGTTGAAAAATACTACATCCGAGATGTTAGCCTGCCTTACGTTAGGATATATATCGCTGTAGACGTATATAATATCCCAAACGAGATGTACGGGACGACAGGAACGGGATTCTGTAAAACATTACCAGCGAGGGGCTAGATGTGTTAGGTTAGGTTATATTAAGTTATAGACCTATATAATGTTCCCACCGGGAAGTAGGGGCCGATACGCCAGGAATGTTGTAAAAGACTGCATCCGAGAAGATAGCCTGCCTTAGGTTAGGATATATAACGCTATAGACGTATATAATATCCCAACCGAGACGTACGGGACGTCACGAACGTGATCCTGTAAAACATTACCAGCGAGGGGCTAGATGTGTTAGTTTAGGTTGTGATACGTTATAGACGTATATAATGTTCCCACCGAGAAGTAGCGGCCGATACGCCAAGAATGGCGCAAAATACTGCATCCGAGATATTAGCCTGCCTTAGGTTAGGATATACAACGCTGTAGACGTATATAATATCCCAACAGAGATGTACGCGACGACAGGAACGGGATTCTGTAAAACATTACCTGCGAGGGGCTACATGTGTTAGCTTAGGTTATATTAAGTTATAGACCTATTTAATGTTCCCACCGAGAAGTAGGGGCCGATACGGCAGGAATGTTGTAAAATACTACATCCGAGATGATAGCCTGCCTTAGGTTAGGATATATAACGCTATAGACGTATATAAAATCCCAACTGAGACGTACGGGACGACACAAACGGGATTCTGTAAAATATTACCAGCGAGGGGCTAGATTGGTTAGGTTAGGTTGTGATACGTTATAGACGTATATAATGTTCCCACCGAGAAGTAGGGGCCGATATGCCAGGAATGTTGTAAAATACTGCATCCGAGATGATATCCTGCCTTACGTTAGGATATATATCGCTGTAGACGTATATAATATCCCAACCGAGATGTACGGTACGACAGGAACGGGATTCTGTAAAACATTACCTGCGAGGGGCTAGATGTGTTAGGTTAGGTTATATTAGGTTATAAACCTATATAATGTTCCCACCGAGAAGTAGGGGCCGATACGCCGGGAATGTTGTGAAATTCTACATCCGAGATGATAGCCTGCCTTACGTTAGGATATATATCGCTGTAGACGTATATAATATCCCAACCGAGATGTACGGGACGTCACGAACGGTATTCTGTAAAACATTACCAGCGAGGTTCTAGATGTGTTAGGTTAGGTTATATTACGTTATAGATGAATATAATGTTCCCACCGAGAAGTAGAGGCCGATACGCCAGGCATGATGTAAAATACTACATCCGAGATGTTAGCCTGCCTTAGGTTAGGATATATAACGCTATAGACGTATATAATATCCCAACCGAGATGTACGGGACGTCACGAACGGTATTCTCTAAAACATTACCAGCGAGGTTCTAGATGTGTTAGGTTAGGTTATATTACGTTATAGATGAATATAATGTTCCCACCGAGAAGTAGAGGCAGATACGCCAGGCATGATGTAAAATACTACATCCGAGATGTTAGCCTGCCTTAGGTCAGGATATGTAACGCTATAGTCGTATATAATGTCCCAACCGAGACGAACGGGACGACACGAACGTGATTCTGTAAAACATTACCAGCGAGGGGCTAGATGTGTTAGTTTAGGTTGTGATACGTTATAGGCGTATATAGTATGATAGCCTGCCTTACGTTAGGATATATAACGCTACAGACGTATATAATATCCCAACCGAGACTTACGGGACGATACGAACGGGATTCTGTAAAATATTACCAGCGAGGGGCTAGATGGGCTAGGTTAGGTTATATTACGTTACAGACGAATATAATGTTCCCACCGAGAAGTAGGGGCAGACCCGGCAGGAATGTTGGAAAATACTACATCCGAGATGTTAGGTTCCCTTAGGTTAGGATATATAAAGTTATAGACGTACATAATGTCCCCACGGAAATGTACGGGCCGACACGACCGGGATTTTGTAAAACAATCCCAGCTAGGAGCTAGATGGGTTAGGTTAGGTTATATTACGTTATAGAAGTATATAATATTCCCACCGAGAATTGGCGCCGACCCGTCAGGAATGTTGGGAAATACTACATCCGCGATGTTAGGTTCCCTTAGGTTAGGATATATAACGTTATAGACGTATACAATGTCCCCACCGAGAAGTACGGGCCGACACAGCCGGGATTTTGTAAAACATTACCAGCCCGGGTCTAGATGGGTTAGGTTAGGTTATATTACGATATAGACGTATATAATGTGCCCGCCGAGAAGTAGGGGCCGTCCCGCCAGTAATGTTGGAAAATACTACATCCGAGATGTTAGGTTCCCTTAGGTTAGGATATATAAAGTTATAGACGTATATAATGTCCCCGCGAAAAAGTACGGGCCGACACGGCGGGATTTTGTAAAACATTCCCAGCTAGGGGCTAGATGGGTTAGGTTAGGTTATATTACGTTATAGACGTATATAATGTTCCCACTGAGAATTGGCGCCGACCCGCCAGGAATATTGTGAAATACTACATCCGCGATGTTAGGTTGCCTTAGGTTAGGATATATTACGTTATAGACGTATATAATGTCCGCACCGTGACGTAAGGGACGACACGACCGGGATTTTGTAAAACGTTACCAGCCAGGGTCTAGATGGGTTAGGTTAGGTTATATTACGATATAGACGTATATAATGTGCCCGCCGAGAAGTAGGGGCCGACCAGCCAGGAATGTTGGAAAATACTACATCCGAGATATTAGGTTCCCTTAGGTTAGGATATATAAAGTTATAGACGTATATAATGTCCCCGCGGAAAAGTACGGCCGACACGGCGGGATTTTGTAAAACATTCCCAGCTAGGGGCTAGATGGGTTAGGTTAGGTTATATTACGTTATAGACGTATATAATGTTCCCACCGAGAATTGGCGCCGACCCGCCAGGAATGTTGTGAAATACTACATCCGCGATGTTAGGTTCCCTTAGGTTAGGATATATAACGTTATAGACGTATATAATGTCCGCACCGTGACGTAAGGGACGACACGACCGGGATTTTGTAAAACATTACCAGCGAGGGTCTAGATGGGTTAGGTTAGGTTATATTACGATATAGACGTATATAATGTGCCCACCGAGAAGTAGGGGCCGACCCGCCAGGAATGTTGGAAAATTCTACATCCGAGATGTTAGGTTCCGTTAGGTTAGGATATATAACGTTATAGACGTATATAATTTCCCCACCGAGAAGTACGGGCCGACACGACCGGGATTTTGTAAAACATTACCAGCGAGGGTCTAGATGGGTTAGGTTAGGTTATATTACGATATAGAAGTATATAATGTGCCCACCGAGAATTGGCGCCGACCCGCCAGGAATGTTGTGAAATACTACATCCGCGATGTTAGTATGCCTTAGGTTAGGATATATAACGTTATAAACGTATATAATGTCCGCACCGAGACGTAAGGGACGACACGACTGGGATTTTGTAAAACATTACTAGCGAGGGTCTAGATGGGTTAGGTTAGGTTATATTACGATATAGACGTATATAATGTGCCCACCGAGAAGTAGGGGCCGAACCCCCAGGAATGTTGGAAAATACTACATCCGAGATGTTATGTTCCCTTAGGTTAGGTTATATAAAGTTATAGACGTATATAGTGTCCCTGCGGAAAAGTACGGCCCGACACGGCGGGATTTTGTAAGACATTCCCAGCTAGGGGCTAGATGGATTAGGTTAGGTTATATTACGTTATAGACGTACATAATGTTCCCCCTGAAAATTGGCGCCGACCCGCCAGGAATGTTGTGAAATACTACATCCGTGATATTAGGTTGCCTTAGGTTAGGATATATTACGTTATAGACGTATATAATGTCCGCACCGTGACGTAAGGGACGACAAGACCGGGATTTTGTAAAACATTACCAGCGAGGGTCTAGATGGGTTAGGTTAGGTTATATTACGATATAGACGTATATAATGTGCCCACCGAGAAGTAGGGGCCGACCCGCCAGGAATGCTGGAAAATACTACATCCGAGATGTTAGGTTCCCTTAGGTTAGGATATATAACGTTATAGACGTATATAATGTCCCCATCGAGAAGTACGGGCCGACACGACCGGGATTTTGTGAAACATTACCAGCGAGGGTCTAGATGGGTTAGGTTAGGTTATATCACGATATAGACGTATATAATGTGCCCACCGAGAAGTAGGGGCAGACCCGCCAGGAATGTTGGAAAATACTACATCCGAGATGTTAGATTCCCTTAGGTTAGGATATATAAAGTTATAGACGTACATAATGCCCGCACCGAGACGTACGGGACGACAGGACCGGGATTTTGTAAAACATTACCAGCGAGGGTCTAGATGGGTTAGGTTAGGTTATATTACGATATAGACGTATATAATGTGCCTACCGAGAAGTAGGGTCCGACCTGCCAGGAATGTTGGAAAATACTACATCCGAGATGTTAGGTTCCCTTAGGTTAGGATATATAAAGTTATAGACGTACATAATGCCCGCACCGAGACGTACGGGACGACAAGACCGGGATTTTGTAAAACACTACCAGCGAGGGTCTAGATGGGTTAGGTTAGGTTGTATTACGATATAGACGTATATTATGTGCCCGCCGAGAAGTAGGGGCCGACCTGCCAGGACTGTTGGAAAATACTACATCCGAGATGTTAGGTTCCCTTAGGTTAGGATATATAAAGTTATAGACGTACATAATGCCCGCACCGTGACGTAAGGGACGACACGGCCGGGATTTTGTAAAACATTACCAGCGAGGGTCTAGATGGGTTAGGTTAGGTTATATTACGATATAGACGTATATAATGTGCCCACCGAGAAGTAGGGGCCGACCCGCCAGGAATGTTGGAAAATACTACATCCGAGATGTTGGGTTCCCTTAGGTTAGGATATATAACGTTATAGACGTACATAATGTCCGCACCGAGACGTACGGGACGACAGGACCGGGATTTTGTAAAACATTACCAGCGAGGGTCTAGATGGGTTATGTTAGGTTATATTACGATATAGACGTATATAATGTGCCCACCGAGAAGTAGGGGCCGATACGACAGGAATGTTGTAAAATACTACATCCGAGATGATAGCCTCCCTTAGGTTAGGATATATAACGCTATAGACGTATATAATATCCCAACAGAGATGTACGGGACGTCACGAACGGGATTCTGTAAAACATTACCAGCGAGGGGCTAGATGTGTTAGGTTAGGTTATATTACGTTACAAACGAATATAATGTTCCCACCGAGAAGTAGAGGCCGATACGCTAGGAATGTTGTAAAATACTACATCCGATATGTAAGCCTGCCTCACGTTAGGACATATATTGCTGTAGACGTATATAATATCCCAAACGAGGTGTACGGGACGACAGGAACGGGATTCTGTAAAACATTACCTGTGAGGGGCTAGATGTGTTAGGTTAGGTTATATTACGTTACAGACGAATATAATGTTCCCACCGAGAAGTAGAGGCCGATACGCCAGGAATGTTGTAAAATACTACATCCGAGATGTTAGCCTGCCTTACGTTAGGATATATATCGCTGTAGACGTATATAATATCCCAACCGAGATGTACGGGACGACAGGAACGGGATTCTGTAAAACATTACCTGCGAGGGGCTAGATTTGTTAAGTTAGGTCATATTAAGTTATGGACCTATATAATGTTCCCACCGAGAAGTAGGGGCCGATACGCCAGGAATGGCGTAAAATACTACATCCGAGATGATGGCCTGCCTTAGGTTAGGATATATAACGCTATAGACGTATATAATATCCCAACTGAGACGTACGGGACGACACAAACGGGATTCTGTAAAATATTACCAGCGAGGGGCTAGATGGACTAGGTTAGGTTATGTTACGTTATAGACGTATATAATGTTCCCACCGAGAAGTAGAGGCCGACCCGTCAGGAATGTTGGAAAATACTACATCCGAAGTGTTAGGTTGCCTTAGGTTAGGATATACAACGCTGTAAACGTATACAATGTCCCAAACGAGACATACGGGACGACACGAACGGGATACTGTAAAACATTACCAGCGAGGCTCTAGATGTGTTAGGTTATGTTATATTACGTTATAGACCAATATAATGTTCCCACCGAGAAGTAGGGGCCGATACGACAGGAATGTTGTAAAATACTACATCCGAGATGTTAGCCTGCCTCACGTTAGGATATATATTGCTGTAGACGTATATAATATCCCAACCGAGGTGTACGGGACGACAGGAACGGGATTCTGTAAAACATTACCTGTGAGGGGCTAGATGTGTTAGGTTAGGTTATATTACGTTACAGACGAATATAATGTTCCCACTGAGAAGTAGAGGCCGATACGCCAGGAATGTTGTAAATTACTACATCCGAGATGTTAGCCTGCCTTACGTTAGGATATATATCGCTGTAGACGTATATAATATCCCAACCGAGATGTACTGGACGTCACGAACGGGATTCTGTAAAACATTACCAGCGAGGGGCTAGATCGTTTAGGTTAGGTTGTGATACGTTATAGACGTATATAATGTTCCCACCGAGAAGTAGGGGCCGGTATACCAGGAATGTTGTAAAATACTGCATCCGAAATGATAGCCTGCCTTACGTTAGGATATATAACGCTATAGACGTATATAATATCCCAACCAAGATGTACGGGACGTCACGAACGGTATTCTGTAAAACATTACCAGCGATGTTCTAGATGTGTTAGGTTAGGTTATATTACGTTATAGACGAATATAATGTTCCCACCGAGAAGTAGAGGCCGGTACGCCAGGAATGTTGAAAAATACTACATCCGAGATGTTAGCCTGCCTTACGTTAGGATATATATCGCTGTAGACGTATATAATATCCCAACCGAGATGCACGGGACGACAGGAACGGGATTCTGTAAAACATTACCAGCGAGGTTCTAAATGTGTTAGGTTAGGTTATATTACGTTATAGATGAATACAATGTTCCCACCGAGAAGTAGAGGCCGATACGCCAGGCATGATGTAAAATACTACATCCGAGATGTTAGCCTGCCTTAGGTTAGGATATATAACGCTATAATCGTATATAATGTCCCAACCGAGACGTACGGGACGACACGAACGTGATTCTGTAAAACATTACCAGCGAGGGGCTAGATGTGTTAGTTTAGGTTGTGATACGTTATAGACATACATAATGTTCCCACCGAGAAGTAGGGGCCGATACGGCAGGAATGTTGTAAAATACTACATCCGAGATGATAGCCTGCCTTAGGTTAGGATATATAACGCTATAGACGTATGTAATATCCCAACCGAGATGTACGGGACGTCACGATCGGTATTCTGTAAAACATTACAGGCGAGGTTCTAGATGTGCTAGGTTAGGTTATATTACGTCACAGACGAATATAATGTTCCCACCGAGAAGTAGAGGTCGATACGCCAGGCATGATGTAAAATACTACATCCGAGATGTTAGTCTGCCTAAGGTTAGGATATATAACGCTATAGTCGTATATAATGTCCCAACCGAGACGTACGGGACGACACGAACGTGATTCTGTAATACATTACCAGCGAAGGGCTAGATGTGTTAGTTTAGGTTGTGATACGTTATAGACGTATATAATGTTCCCACCGAGAAGTAGGGGCCGATACGCCGGAATGTTGTAAAATACTACATCCGAGATGATAGCCTGCCTTAGGTGAGGATATATAACGCTATAGACGTATATAAAATCCCAACTGAGACGTACGGGACGACACAAACGGGATTCTGTAAAATATTACCAGCGAGGGGCTAGATGGGTTAGGTTAGGTTGTGATACGTTATAGACGTATATAATGTTCCCACCGAGAAGTAGGGGCCGATATGCCAGGAATGTTGTAAAATACTGCCTCCGAGATGATAGCCTGCCTTAGGATAGGATATATAAAGCTATAGACGTATATAAAATCCCAACTGAGACGTACGGGGCGACACAAACGGGATTCTGTAAAATATTACCAGCGAGGGGCTAGATGGGTTAGGTGAAGGTTGTGATACGTTATAGACGTATATAATGTTCCCACCGAGAAGTAGGGGCCGATATGCCAGGAATGTTGTAAAATACTGCATCCGAGATGATAGCCTGCCTTACGTTAGGATATATATCGCTGTAGACGTATATAATATCCCAACCGAGGTGTACGGGACGACAGGAACGGGATTCTGTAAAACATTACCTGTGAGGGGCTAGATGTGTTAGGTTAGGTTATGTTACGTTACAGACGAATATAATGTTCCCACCGAGAAGTAGAGGCCGATACGCCAGGAATGTTGTAAAATACTACATCCGAGATGTTAGCCTGCCTTACGTTAGGATATATATCGCTGTAGACGTATATAATATCCCAACCGAGATGTACTGGACGTCACGAACGGGATTCTGTAAAACATTACCAGCGAGGGGCTAGATCGTTTAGGTTAGGTTGTGATACGTTATAGACGTATATAATGTTCCCACCGAGAAGTAGGGGCCGGTATACCAGGAATGTTGTAAAATACTGCATCCGAAATGATAGCCTGCCTTACGTTAGGATATATATCGCTGTAGACGTATATAATATCCCAGCCGAGATGTACGCGACGACAGGAACGGGATTTTGTAAAACATTACCTGCGAGGGGCTAGATGTGTTAGTTTAGGTTGTGATACGTTATAGACGTATATAATGTTCCCACCGAGAAGTAGGGGCCGACATGCCAGGAATTATGTAAAATACTGCATCCGAGATGTTAGCCTGCCTTAGGTCAGGATATATAACGCTATAGACGTATATAATATCCCAACCAAGATGTACGGGACATCACGAACGGTATTCTGTAAAACATTACCAGCGAGGGGCTAGATGTGTTCGGTTAGGTTATATTACGTTACAAACGAATATAATGTTCCCACCGAGAAGTAGAGGCCGATACGCCAGGAATGTTGTGAAATACTACATCCGAGATGTTAGCCTGCCTCACGTTAGGATATATATTGCTGTAGACGTATATAATATCCCAAACGAGGTGTACGGGACGACAGGAACGGGATTCTGTAAAACATTACCTGTGAGGGGCTAGATGTGTTAGGTTAGGTTATATTACGTTACAGACGAATATAATGTTCCCACCGAGAAGTAGAGGCCGATACGCCAGGAATGTTGTAAAATACTACATCCGAGATGTTAGCCTGCCTTACGTTAGGATATATATCGCTGTAGATGTATATAATATCCCAACCGAGATGTACGGGACGACAGGAACGGGATTCTGTAAAACATTACCAGCGAGGGGCTAGATGTGTTAGTTTAGGTTGTGATACGTTATAGACGTATATAATGTTCCCACCGAGAAGTAGGGGCCGATATGCCAGCAATTATGTAAAATACTGCATCCGAGGTGTTAGCCTGCCTTAGGTCAGGATATATAACGCTATAGACGTATATAATATCCCAACCAAGATGTACGGGACGTCACGAACGGTATTCTGTAAAACATTACCAGCGATGTTCTAGATGTGTTAGGTTAGGTTATATTACGTTATAGACGAATATAATGTTCCCACCGAGAAGTAGAGGCCGGTACGCCAGGAATGTTGAAAAATACTACATCCGAGATGATAGCCTGCCTTAGGTTAGGATATATAACGCTATAGTCGTATATACTATCCCAACCGAGATGTACGGGACGTCACGTACGGTATTCTGTAAAACATTACCAGTGAGATTCTAGATGTGTTAGGTTAGGTTATATTACGTCATAGACGAATATAATGGTCCCACCAAGAAGTAGAGGCCGATACGCCAGGCATGATGTAAAATACTCCATCCGAGATGTTAGTCTGCCTTAGGTTAGGATATATAACGCTATAGTCGTATATAATGTCCCAACCGAGACGTACGGGACGACACGATCGTGATTCTGTAAAACATTACCAGCGAAGGGCTAGATGTGTTAGTTTAGGTTGTGATACGTTATAGACGTATATAATGTTCCCACCGAGAAGTAGGGGCCGATATGCCAGGAATGTTGTAAAATACTGCCTCCGAGATGATAGCCTGCCTTAGGTTAGGATATATAACGCTATAGACGTATATAAAATCCCAACTGAGACGTACGGGACTACACAAACGGGATTCTGTAAAATATTACCAGCGAGGGGCTAGATGGGTTAGGTTAGGTTGTGATACGTTATAGACGTATATAATGTTCCCACCGAGAAGTAGGGGCCGATATACCAGGAATGTTGTAAAATACTGCCTCCGAGATGATAGCCTGCCTTAGGTTAGGATATATAAAGCTATAGACGTATATAAAATCCCAACTGAGACGTACGGGGCGACACAAACGGGATTCTGTAAAATATTACCAGCGAGGGGCTAGATGGGTTAGGTTAGGTTGTGATACGTTATAGACGTATATAATGTTCCCACCGAGAAGTAGGGGCCGATATGCCAGGAATGTTGTAAAATACTGCATCCGAGATGATAGCCTGCCTTACGTTAGGATATATATCGCTGTAGACGTATATAATATCCTAACCGAGATGTACGGGACGACAGGAACGGGATTCTGTAAAACATTACCTGTGAGGGGCTAGATGTGTTAGGTTAGGTTATGTTACGTTATAGACGTATATAATGTTCCCACCGAGAAGTAGAGGCCGACCCGCCAGGAATGTTGAAAAATACTACATCCGAGATGTTAGCCTGCCTTACGTTAGGATATATATCGCTGTAGACGTATATAATATCCCAAACGAGATGTACGGGACGACAGGAACGGGATTCTGTAAAACATTACCAGCGAGGGGCTAGATGTGTTAGGTTAGGTTATATTAAGTTATAGACCTATATAATGTTCCCACCGGGAAGTAGGGGCCGATACGCCAGGAATGTTGTAAAAGACTGCATCCGAGAAGATAGCCTGCCTTAGGTTAGGATATATAACGCTATAGACGTATATAATATCCCAACCGAGACGTACGGGACGTCACGAACGTGATCCTGTAAAACATTACCAGCGAGGGGCTAGATGTGTTAGTTTAGGTTGTGATACGTTATAGACGTATATAATGTTCCCACCGAGAAGTAGCGGCCGATACGCCAAGAATGGCGCAAAATACTGCATCCGAGATATTAGCCTGCCTTAGGTTAGGATATACAACGCTGTAGACGTATATAATATCCCAACAGAGATGTACGCGACGACAGGAACGGGATTCTGTAAAACATTACCTGCGAGGGGCTACATGTGTTAGCTTAGGTTATATTAAGTTATAGACCTATTTAATGTTCCCACCGAGAAGTAGGGGCCGATACGGCAGGAATGTTGTAAAATACTACATCCGAGATGATAGCCTGCCTTAGGTTAGGATATATAACGCTATAGACGTATATAAAATCCCAACTGAGACGTACGGGACGACACAAACGGGATTCTGTAAAATATTACCAGCGAGGGGCTAGATTGGTTAGGTTAGGTTGTGATACGTTATAGACGTATATAATGTTCCCACCGAGAAGTAGGGGCCGATATGCCAGGAATGTTGTAAAATACTGCATCCGAGATGATATCCTGCCTTACGTTAGGATATATATCGCTGTAGACGTATATAATATCCCAACCGAGATGTACGGTACGACAGGAATGGGATTCTGTAAAACATTACCTGCGAGGGGCTAGATGTGTTAGGTTAGGTTATATTAGGTTATAAACCTATATAATGTTCCCACCGAGAAGTAGGGGCCGATACGCCGGGAATGTTGTGAAATTCTACATCCGAGATGATAGCCTGCCTTACGTTAGGATATATATCGCTGTAGACGTATATAATATCCCAACCGAGATGTACGGGACGTCACGAACGGTATTCTGTAAAACATTACCAGCGAGGTTCTAGATGTGTTAGGTTAGGTTATATTACGTTATAGATGAATATAATGTTCCCACCGAGAAGTAGAGGCCGATACGCCAGGCATGATGTAAAATACTACATCCGAGATGTTAGCCTGCCTTAGGTTAGGATATATAACGCTATAGACGTATATAATATCCCAACCGAGATGTACGGGACGTCACGAACGGTATTCTCTAAAACATTACCAGCGAGGTTCTAGATGTGTTAGGTTAGGTTATATTACGTTATAGATGAATATAATGTTCCCACCGAGAAGTAGAGGCAGATACGCCAGGCATGATGTAAAATACTACATCCGAGATGTTAGCCTGCCTTAGGTCAGGATATGTAACGCTATAGTCGTATATAATGTCCCAACCGAGACGAACGGGACGACACGAACGTGATTCTGTAAAACATTACCAGCGAGGGGCTAGATGTGTTAGTTTAGGTTGTGATACGTTATAGGCGTATATAGTATGATAGCCTGCCTTACGTTAGGATATATAACGCTACAGACGTATATAATATCCCAACCGAGACTTACGGGACGATACGAACGGGATTCTGTAAAATATTACCAGCGAGGGGCTAGATGGGCTAGGTTAGGTTATATTACGTTACAGACGAATATAATGTTCCCACCGAGAAGTAGAGGCCGTTACGCCAGGAATGTTGTAAAATACTAAATCCGAGATGATAGCCTGCCTTACGTTAGGATATATACCGCTATAGACGTATATAATATACCAACCGCGACTTACGGGACGATACGAACGGGATTCTGCAAAATATTACCAGCGAGGGGCTAGATGGGCTAGGTTAGGTTATGTTACGTTATAGACGTATATAATGTTCCCACCGAGAAGTAGGTGCCGATACGCCAGGTATGTTGTAAAATACTGCATCCGAGATGTTAGCCTGCCTTAGGTTAGGATATATAACGCTATAAACGTATATAATATCCCAACCGAGATGTACAGGACGTCACGAACGGTATTCTGTAAAACATTACCAGCGAGGTTCTAGATGTGTTAGGTTAGGTTATATTACGTTATAGATGAATATAATGTTCCCACCGAGAAGTAGAGGCCGATACGCCAGGCATGATGTAAAATACTACATCCGAGATGTTAGCCTGCCTTAGGTTAGGATATATAACGCTATAGACGTATATAATATCCCAACCGAGATGTACGGGACGTCACGAACGGTATTCTCTAAAACATTACCAGCGAGGTTCTAGATGTGTTAGGTTAGGTTATATTACGTTATAGATGAATATAATGTTCCCACCGAGAAGTAGAGGCAGATACGCCAGGCATGTCCCAACCGAGACGAACGGGACGACACGAACGTGATTCTGTAAAACATTACCAGCGAGGGGCTAGATGTGTTAGTTTAGGTTGTGATACGTTATAGGCGTATATAGTATGATAGCCTGCCTTACGTTAGGATATATAACGCTACAGACGTATATAATATCCCAACCGAGACTTACGGGACGATACGAACGGGATTCTGTAAAATATTACCAGCGAGGGGCTAGATGGGCTAGGTTAGGTTATATTACGTTACAGACGAATATAATGTTCCCACCGAGAAGTAGAGGCCGTTACGCCAGGAATGTTGTAAAATAGTACATCCGAGATAATAGCCTGCCTTAGGTTAGGATATATAACGCTATAGACGTATATAATATCCCAACCGAGATGTACGGGACGACAGGAACGGGATTCTGTAAAACATTACCTGCGAGGGGCTAGATGTGTTAGGTTAGGTTATATTAGGTTATAAACCTATATAATGTTCCCACCGAGAAGTAGGGGCCGATACGCCGGGAATGTTGTGAAATTCTACATCCGAGATGATAGCCTGCCTTACGTTAGGATATATATCGGTGTAGACGTATATAATATCCCAACCGAGATGTACGGGACGTCACGAACGGTATTCTGTAAAACATTACTAGCGAGGTTCTAGATGTGTTAGGTTAGGTTATATTACGTTATAGATGAATATAATGTTCCCACCGAGAAGTAGAGGCAGATACGCCAGGCGTGATGTAAAATACTACATCCGAGATGTTAGCCTGCCTTAGGTCAGGATATATAACGCTATAGTCGTATATAATGTCCCAACCGAGACGAACGGGACGACACGAACGTGATTCTGTAAAACATTACCAGCGAGGGGCTAGATGTGTTAGTTTAGGTTGTGATACGTTATAGGCGTATATAATATGATAGCCTGCCTTACGTTAGGATATATAACGCTACAGACGTATATAATATCCCAACCGAGACTTACGGGACGATACGAACGGGATTCTGTAAAATATTACCAGCGAGGGGCTAGATGGGCTAGGTTAGGTTATATTACGTTACAGACGAATATAATGTTCCCACCGAGAAGTAGAGGCCGTTACGCCAGGAATGTTGTAAAATACTACATCCGAGATGATAGCCTGCCTTAGGTTAGGATATATAACGCTATAGATGTATATAATATCCCAACCGAGACGTACGGGACGTCACGAACGTGATCCTGTAAAACATTACCAGCGAGGGGCTAGATGTGTTAGTTTAGGTTGTGATACGTTATAGACGTATATAATGTTCCCACCGAGAAGTAGCGGCCGATACGCCAGGAATGGCGCAAAATACTGCATCCGAGATGTTAGCCTGCCTTAGGTTAGGATATACAACGCTGTAGACGTATATAATATCCCAACAGAGATGTACGCGACGACAGGAACGGGATTCCGTAAAACATTACCTGCGAGGGGCTATATGTGTTAGGTTAGGTTATATTAGGTTATAAACGTATATAATGTTCCCACCGAGAAGTAGGGGCCGATACGCCGGGAATGTTGTGAAATTCTACATCCGAGATGATAGCCTGCCTTACGTTAGGATATATATCGCTGTAGACGTATATAATATCCCAACCGAGATGTACGGGACGTCACGAACGGTATTCTGTAAAACATTACTAGCGAGGTTCTAGATGTGTTAGGTTAGGTAATATTACGTTATAGATGAATATAATGTTCCCACCGAGAAGTAGAGGCCGATACGCCAGGCATGATGTAAAATACTACATCCGAGATGTTAGCCTGCCTTAGGTCAGGATATATAACGCTATAGTCGTATATAATGTCCCAACCGAGACGTACGGGACGACACGAACGTGATTCTGTAAAATATTACCAGCGAAGGGCTAGATGTGTTAGTTTAGGTTGTAATACGTTATAGACGTATATAATGTTCCCACCGAGAAGTAGGGGCCGACATGCCAGGAATGTTGTAAAATACTGCATCCGAGATGATAGCCTGCCTTACGTTAGGATATATAACGCTATAGACGTATATAATATACCAACCGCGACTTACGGGACGATACGAACGGGATTCTGTAAAATATTACCAGCGAGGGGCTAGATGGGCTAGGTTAGGTTATGTTACGTTATAGACGTATATAATGTTCCCACCGAGAAGTAGGTGCCGATACGCCAGGAATGTTGTAAAATACTGCATCCGAGATGTTAGCCTGCCTTAGGTTAGGATATATAACGCTATAGACGTATATAATATCCCAACCGAGATGTACAGGACGTCACGAACGGTATTCTGTAAAACATTACCAGCGAGGTTCTAGATGTGTTAGGTTAGGTTATATTACGTTATAGATGAATATAATGTTCCCACCGAGAAGTAGAGGCCGATACGCCAGGCATGATGTAAAATACTACATCCGAGATGTTAGCCTGCCTTAGGTTAGGATATATAACGCTATAGACGTATATAATATCCCAACCGAGATGTACGGGACGTCACGAACGGTATTCTCTAAAACATTACCAGCGAGGTTCTAGATGTGTTAGGTTAGGTTATATTACGTTATAGATGAATATAATGTTCCCACCGAGAAGTAGAGGCAGATACGCCAGGCATGATGTAAAATACTACATCCGAGATGTTAGCCTGCCTTAGGTCAGGATATGTAACGCTATAGTCGTATATAATGTCCCAACCGAGACGAACGGGACGACACGAACGTGATTCTGTAAAACATTACCAGCGAGGGGCTAGATGTGTTAGTTTAGGTTGTGATACGTTATAGGCGTATATAGTATGATAGCCTGCCTTACGTTAGGATATATAACGCTACAGACGTATATAATATCCCAACCGAGACTTACGGGACGATACGAACGGGATTCTGTAAAATATTACCAGCGAGGGGCTAGATGGGCTAGGTTAGGTTATATTACGTTACAGACGAATATAATGTTCCCACCGAGAAGTAGAGGCCGTTACGCCAGGAATGTTGTAAAATACTACATCGGAGATGATAGCCTGCCTTAGGTTAGGATATATAACGCTATAGATGTATATAATATCCCAACCGAGACGTACGGGACGTCACGAACGTGATCCTGTAAAACATTACCAGCGAGGGGCTAGATGTGTTAGTTTAGGTTGTGATACGTTATAGACGTATATAATGTTCCCACCGAGAAGTAGCGGCCGATACGCCAGGAATGTTGTAAAATACTACATCCGAGATAATAGCCTGCCTTAGGTTAGGATATATAACGCTATAGACGTATATAATATCCCAACCGAGATGTACGGGACGACAGGAACGGGATTCTGTAAAACATTACCTGCGAGGGGCTAGATGTGTTACGTTAGGTTATATTAGGTTATAAACCTATATAATGTTCCCACCGAGAAGTAGGTGCCGATACGCCGGGAATGTTGTGAAATTCTACATCCGAGATGATAGCCTGCCTTACGTTAGGATATATATCGCTGTAGACGTATATAATATCCCAACCGAGATGTACGGGACGTCACGAACGGTATTCTGTAAAACATTACTAGCGAGGTTCTAGATGTGTTAGGTTAGGTTATATTACGTTATAGATGAATATAATGTTCCCACCGAGAAGTAGAGGCAGATACGCCAGGCGTGATGTAAAATACTACATCCGAGATGTTAGCCTGCCTTAGGTCAGGATATATAACGCTATAGTCGTATATAATGTCCCAACCGAGACGAACGGGACGACACGAACGTGATTCTGTAAAACATTACCAGCGAGGGGCTAGATGTGTTAGTTTAGGTTGTGATACGTTATAGGCGTATATAATATGATAGCCTGCCTTACGTTAGGATATATAACGCTACAGACGTATATAATATCCCAACCGAGACTTACGGGACGATACGAACGGGATTCTGTAAAATATTACCAGCGAGGGGCTAGATGGGCTAGGTTAGGTTATATTACGTTACAGACGAATATAATGTTCCCACCGAGAAGTAGAGGCCGTTACGCCAGGAATGTTGTAAAATACTACATCGGAGATGATAGCCTGCCTTAGGTTAGGATATATAACGCTATAGATGTATATAATATCCCAACCGAGACGTACGGGACGTCACGAACGTGATCCTGTAAAACATTACCAGCGAGGGGCTAGATGTGTTAGTTTAGGTTGTGATACGTTATAGACGTATATAATGTTCCCACCGAGAAGTAGCGGCCGATACGCCAGGAATGGCGCAAAATACTGCATCCGAGATGTTAGCCTGCCTTAGGTTAGGATATACAACGCTGTAGACGTATATAATATCCCAACAGAGATGTACGCGACGACAGGAACGGGATTCCGTAAAACATTACCTGCGAGGGGCTATATGTGTTAGGTTAGGTTATATTAGGTTATAAACGTATATAATGTTCCCACCGAGAAGTAGGGGCCGATACGCCGGGAATGTTGTGAAATACTACATCCGAGATGATAGCCTGCCTTACGTTAGGATATATATCGCTGTAGACGTATATAATATCCCAACCGAGATGTACGGGACGTCACGAACGGTATTCTGTAAAACATTACCAGCGAGGTTCTAGATTTGTTAGGTTAGGTTATATTACGTTATAGATGAATATAATGTTCCCACCGAGAAGTAGAGGCCGATACGCCAGGCATGATGTAAAATACTACATCCGAGATGTTAGCCTGCCTTAGGTCAGGATATATAACGCTATAGTCGTATAGAATGTCCCAACCGAGACGAACGGGACGACTCGAACGTGATTCTGTAAAACATTACCAGCGAGGGGCTAGATGTGTTAGTTTAGGTTGTGATACGTTATAGGCGTATATAATATGATAGCCTGCCTTACGTTAGGATATATAACGCTATAGACGTATATAATATCCCAACCGAGACTTACGGGACGATACGAACGGCATTCTGTAAAATATTACCAGCGAGGGGCTAGATGGGCTAGGTTAGGTTATATTACGTTACAGACGAATATAATGTTCCCACCGAGAAGTAGAGGCCGTTACGCCATTAATGTTGTAAAATACTACATCCGAGATGATAGCCTGCCTTAGGTTAGGATATATAACGCTATAGACGTATACAATATCCCAACTGAGACGTACGGGACGACACAAACGGGATTCTGTAAAATATTACCAGCGAGGGGCTGGATGGGTTATGTTAGGTTGTGATACGTTATAGACGTATATAATGTTCCCACCGAGAAGTAGGCGCCGATATGCCAGGAATGTTTTAAAATACTGCATCCGAGATAATAGCCTGCCTTACGTTAGGATATATATCGCTGTAGACGTATATAATATCCCAACCGAGATGTACGGTACGACAGGAACGGGATTCTGTAAAACATTACCTGCGAGGGGCTAGATGTGTTAGGTTAGGTTATATTAGGTTATAAACCTATATAATGTTCCCACCGAGAAGTAGGGGCCGATACGCCGGGAATGTTGTGAAATTCTACATCCGAGATGATAGCCTGCCTTACGTTAGGATATATATCGCTGTAGACGTATATAATATCCCAACCGAGATGTACGGGACGTCACGAACGGTATGCTGTAAAACATTACCAGCGAGGTTCTAGATGTGTTAGGTTAGGTTATATTACGTTATAGATGAATATAATGTTCCCACCGAGAAGTAGAGGCAGATACGCCAGGCATGACGTAAAATACTACATCCGAGATGTTAGCCTGCCTTAGGTCAGGATATGTAACGCTATAGTCGTATATAATGTCCCAACCGAGACGAACGGGACGACACGAACGTGATTCTGCAAAACAATACCAGCGAGGGGCTAGATGTGTTAGTTTAGGTTGTGATACGTTATAGACGTACATAATGTTCCCACCGAGAAGTAGCGGCCGATACGCCAGGAATGGCGCCAAATACTGCATCCGAGATATTAGCCTGCCTTAGGTTAGAATATACAACGCTGTAGACGTATATAATATCCCAACAGAGATGTACGCGACGACAGGAACGGGATTCTGTAAAACATTACCTGCGAGGGGCTACATGTGTTAGCTTAGGTTATATTAAGTTATAGACCTATTTAATGTTCCCACCGAGAAGTAGGGGCCGATACGGCAGGAATGTTGTAAAATACTACATGCGAGATGATAGCCTGCCTTAGGTTAGGATATATAACGCTATAGACGTATATAAAATCCCAACTGAGACGTACGGGACGACACATACGGGATTCTGTAAAATATTACCAGCGAGGGGCTAGATTGGTTAGGTTAGGTTGTGATACGTTATAGACGTATATAATGTTCCCACCGAGAAGTAGGGGCCGATATGCCAGGAATGTTGTAAAATACTGCATCCGAGATGATATTCTGCCTTACGTTAGGATATATATCGCTGTAGACGTATATAATATCCTAACCGAGATGTACGGGACGACAGGAACGGGATTCTGTAAAACATTACCTGCGAGGGGCTAGATGTGTTAGGTTAGGTTGTGATACGTTATAGACGTATATAATGTTCCCACCGAGAAGTAGGCGCCGATATGCCAGGAATGTTGCAAAATACTGCATCCGAGATGATAGCCTGCCTTACGTTAGGATATATATCGCTGTAGACGTATATAATATCCCAACCGAGATGTACGGGACGACAGGAACGGGATTCTGTAAGACATTACCTGCGAGGGGCTAGATGTGTTAGGTTAGGTTATATTAGGTTATAAACGTATATAATGTTCCCACCGAGAAGTAGGGGCCGATAAGCCGGGAATGTTGTGAAATACTACATCCGAGATGATAGCCTGCCTTACGTTAGGATATATATCGCAGTAGACGTATATAATATCCCAACCGAGATGTACGGGACGTCACGAACGGTATTCTGTAAAACATTACCAGCGTGGTTCTAGATTTGTTAGGTTAGGTTATATTACGTTATAGATGAATATAATGTTCCCACCCAGAAGTAGAGGCCGATACGCCAGGCATGATGTAAAATACTACATCCGAGATGTTAGCCTGCCTTAGGTCGGGATATATAACGCTATAGTCGTATATAATGTCCCAACCGAGACGAACGTGACGACACGAACGTGATTCTGTAAAACATTACCAGCGAGGGGCTAGATGTGTTAGTTTAGGTTGTGATACGTTATAGGCGTATATAATATGATAACCTGCCTTACGTTAGGATATATAACGCTATAGACGTATATAATATCCCAACCGAGACTTACGGGACGATACGAACGGGATTCTGTAAAATATTACCAGCGAAGGGCTAGATGGGCTAGGTTAGGTTATATTACGTTACAGACGAATATAATGTTCCCACCGAGAAGTAGAGGCCGTTACGCCAGGAATGTTGTAAAATACTACATCCGAGATGATAGCCTGCCTTAGGTTAGGATATATAACGCTATAGACGTATATAATATCCCAACCGAGACGTACGGGACGTCACGAACGTGATCCTGCAAAACATTACCAGCGAGGGGCTAGATGTGTTAGTTTAGGTTGTGATACGTTATAGACGTATATAATGTTCCCACCGAGAAGTGGCGGCCGATACGCCAGGAATGGCGCAAAATACTGCATCCGAGATGTTAGCCTGCCTTAGGTTAGGATATACAACGCTGTAGACGTATATAATATCCCAACAGAGATGTACGCGACGACAGGAACGGGATTCTGTAAAACATTACCTGCGAGGGGCTATATGTGTTAGGTTAGGTTATATTAGGTTATAAACGTATATAATGTTCCCACCGAGAAGTAGGGGCCGATACGCCGGGAATGTTGTGAAATACTACATCCGAGATGATAGCCTGCCTTACGTTAGGATATATATCGCTGTAGACGTATATAATATCCCAACCGAGATGTACGGGACGTCACGAACGGTATTCTGTAAAACATTACCAGCGAGGTTCTACATTTGTTAGGTTAGGTTATATTACGTTATAGATGAATATAATGTTCCCACCGAGAAGTAGAGGCCGATACGCCAGGCATGATGTAAAATACTACATCCGAGATGTTAGCCTGCCTTAGGTCAGGATATATAACGCTATAGTCGTATATAATGTCCCAACCGAGACGAACGGGACGACACGAACGTGATTCTGTAAAACATTACCAGCGAGGTTCTAGATGTGTTAGGTTAGGTTATATTACGTTATAGATGAATATAATGTTCCCACCGAGAAGTAGAGGCCGATACGCCAGGCATGATGTAAAATACTACAGCCGAGATGTTAGCCTGCCTTAGGTCAGGATATATAACGCTATAGTCGTATATAATGTCCCAACCGAGACGAACGGGACGACACGAACGTGATTCTGTAAAACATTACCAGCGAGGTTCTAGATTTGTTAGGTTAGGTTATATTACGTTATAGATTAATATAATGTTCCCACCGAGAAGTAGAGGCCGATACGCCAGGCATGATGTAAAATACTACATCCGAGATGTTAGCCTGCCTTAGGTTAGGATATATAACGCTATAGACGTATATAATATCCCAACCGAGATGTACGGGACGTCACGAACGGTATTCTGTAAAACATTACCAGCGAGGTTCTAGATGTGTTAGGTTAGGTTATATTACGTTATAGATGAATATAATGTTCCCGTCGAGAAGTAGAGGCCGATACGCCAGGCACGATGTAAAATACTACATCCGAGATGTTAGCCTGCCTTAGGTCAGGATATATAACGCTATAGTCGTATATAATGTCCCAACCGAGACAAACGGGACGACACGAACGTGATTCTGTAAAACATTACCAGCGAGGGGCTAGATGTGTTAGTTTAGGTTGTGATACGTTATAGACGTATATAATGTTCCCACCGAGAAGTGGCGGCCGATACGCCAGGAATGGCGCAAAATACTGCATCCGAGATGTTAGCCTGCCTTAGGTTAGGATATACAACGCTGTAGACGTATATAATATCCCAACCGAGATGTACGCGACGACAGGAACGGGATTCTGTAAAACATTACCTGCGAGGGGCTAGATGTGTTAGGTTAGGTTATATTAGGTTATAAACGTATATAATGTTCCCACCGAGAAGTAGGGGCCGATACGCCGGGAATGTTGTGAAATACTACATCCGAGATGATAGCCTGCCTTAGGTTAGGATATATAACGCTATAGACGTATATAAAATCCCAACTGAGACGTACGGGACGTCACAAACGGGATTCTGTAAAATATTACCAGCGAGGGGCTAGATTGGTTAGGTTAGGTTGTGATACGTTATAGACGTATATAATGTTCCCACCGAGAAGTAGGGGCCGATATGCCAGGAATGTTGTAAAATACTGCATCCGAGATGATATCCTGCCTTACGTTAGGATATATATCGCTGTAGACGTATATAATATCCTAACCGAGATGTACGGGATGACAGGAACGGGATTCTGTAAAGCATTACCTGCGAGGGGCTATATGTGTTAGGTTAGGTTATATTAGGTTATAAACGTATATAATGTTCCCACCGAGAAGTAGGGGCCGATACGCCGGGAATGTTGTGAAATACTACATCCGAGATGATAGCCTGCCTTACGTTAGGATATATATCGCTGTAGACGTATATAATATCCCAACCGAGATGTACGGGACGTCACGAACGGTATTCTGTAAAACATTACCAGCGAGGTTCTAGATTTGTTAGGTTACTTTATATTACGTTATAGATGAATATAATGTTCCCACCGAGAAGTAGAGGCCGATACGCCAGGCATGATGTAAAATACTACATCCGAGATGTTAGCCTGCCTTAGGTTAGGATATACAACTCTGTAGACGTATATAATATCCCAACAGAGATGTACGCGACGACAGGAACGGGATTCTGTAAAACATTACCTGCGAGGGGCTAGATGTGTTAGCTTAGGTTATATTAAGTTGTAGACCTATTTAATGTTCCCACCGAGAAGTAGGGGCCGATACGGCAGGAATGTTGTAAAATACTACATCCGAGATGATAGCCTGCCTTAGGTTAGGATATATAACGCTATAGACGTATATAAAATCCCAACTGAGACGTACGGGACGACACAAACGGGATTCTGTAAAATATTACCAGCGAGGGGCTATATGTGTTAGGTTAGGTTATATTAGGTTATAAACGTATATAATGTTCCCACCGAGAAGTAGGGGCCGATACGCCGGGAATGTTGTGAAATACTACATCCGAGATGATAGCCTGCCTTACGTTAGGATATATATCGCTGTAGACGTATATAATATCCCAAACGAGATGTACGGGACGTCACGAACGGTATTCTGTAAAACATTACCAGCGAGGTTCTAGATTTGTTAGGTTAGGTTATATTACGTTATAGATGAATATAATGTTCCCACCGAGAAGTAGAGGCCGATACGCCAGGCATGATGTAAAATACTACATCCGAGATGTTAGCCTGCCTTAGGTTAAGATATATAATGCTATAGACGTATATAATATCCCAACCGAGATGTACGGGACGTCACGAACGGTATTCTGTAAAACATTACCAGCGAGGTTCTAGATGTGTTAGGTTAGGTTATATTACGTTATAGATGAATAGAATGTTCCCACCGAGAAGTAGAGGCCGATACGCCAGGCATGATGTAAAATACTACATCCGAGATGTTAGCCTGCCTTAGGTTAAGATATATAACGCTATAGACGTATATAATGTCCCAACCGAGACGAACGGGACGACACGAACGTGATTCTGTAAAACATTACCAGCGAGGGGCTAGATGTGTTAGTTTAGGTTGTGATACGTTATAGGCGTATATAATATGATAGCCTGCCTTACGTTAGGATATACAACGCTATAGACGTATATAATATCCCAACCGAGACTTACGGGACGATACGATCGGGATTCTGTAAAATATTACCAGCGAGGGGCTAGATGGGCTAGGTTAGGTTATATTACGTTACAGACGAATATGATGTTCCCACCGAGAAGTAGAGGCCGTTACGCCAGGAATGTTGTAAAATACTACATCCGAGATGATAGCCTGCCTTAGGTTAGGATATATAACGCTATAGACGTATATAATATCCCAACCGAGATGTACGCGACGACAGGAACGGGATTCTGTAAAACATTACCTGCGAGGGGCTAGATGTGTTAGGTTAGGTTATATTAGGTTATAAACTTATATAATGTTCCCACCGAGATGTAGGGGCCGATACGCCGGGAATGTTGTGAAATACTACATCCGAGATGATAGCCTGCCTTACGTTAGGATATATATCGCTGTAGACGTATATAATATCCCAACCGAGATGTACGGGACGTCACGAACGGTATTCTGTAAAACATTACCAGCGAGGTTCTAGATGTGTTAGGTTAGGTTATATTACGTTATAGATGAATATAATGTTCCCACCGAGAAGTAGAAGCCGATACGCCAGGCATGATGTAAAATACTACATCCGAGATGTTAGCCTGCCTTAGGTCAGGATATATAACGCTATGGTCGTATATAATGTCCCAACCGAGACGAACGGGACGACACGAACGTGATTCTGTAAAACATTACCAGCGAGGGGCTAGATGTGTTAGTTTAGGTTGTGATACGTTATAGGCGTATATAATATGATAGCCTGCCTTACGTTAGGATATATAACGCTATAGACGTATATAATATCCCAACCGAGACTTACGGGACGATACGAACGGGATTCTGTAAAATATTACCAGCGAGGGGCTAGATGGGCTAGGTTAGGTTATATTAGGTTATAAACGTATATAATGTTCCCACCGAGAAGTAGGGGCCGATACGCCGGGAATGTTGTGAAATACTACATCCGAGATGATAGCCTGCCTTACGTCAGGATATATATCGCTGTAGACGTATATAATATCCCAACCGAGATGTACGGGACGTCACGAACGGTATTCTGTAAAACATTACCAGCGAGGTTCTAGATTTGTTAGGTTAGGTTATATTACGTTATAGATGAATATAATGTTCCCACCGAGAAGTAGAGGCCGATACGCCAGGCATGATGTAAAATACTACATCCGAGATGTTAGCCTGCCTTAGGTTAGGATATATAACGCTATAGACGTATATAATATCCCAACCGAGATGTACGGGACGTCACGAACGGTATTCTGTAAAACATTACCAGCGAGGTTCTAGATGTGTTAGGTTAGGTTATATTACGTTATAGATGAATATAATGTTTCCACCGAGAAGTAGAGGCCGATACGCCAGGCATGATGTAAAATACTACATCCGAGATGTTAGCCTGCCTTAGGTCAGGATGTATAACGCTATAGTCGTATATAATGTCCCAACCGAGACGAACGGGACGACACGAACGTGATTCTGTAAAACATTACCAGCGAGGGGCTTGATGTGTTAGTTTAGGTTGTGATACGTTATAGGCGTATATAATATGATAGCCTGCCTTACGTTAGGATATATAACGCTATAGACGTATATAATATCCCAACCGAGACTTACGGGACGATACGAACGGTATTCTGTAAAATATTACCAGCGAGGGGCTAGATGGGCTAGGTTAGGTTATATTACGTTACAGACGAATATAATGTTCCCACCGAGAAGTAGAGGCCGATACGCCAGGCATGTTGTAAAATACTACATCCGAGATGTTAGCCTGCCTTAGGTCAGGATGTATAACGCTATAGTCGTATATAATGTCCCAACCGAGACGAACGGGACGACACGAACGTGATTCTGTAAAACATTACCAGCGAGGGGCTAGATGTGTTAGTTTAGGTTGTGATACGTTATAGGCGTATATAATATGATAGCCTGCCTTACGTTAGGATATATAACGCTATAGACGTATATAATACCCCAACCGAGACTTACGGGACGATACGAACGGTATTCTGTAAAATATTACCAGCGAGGGGCTAGATGGGCTAGGTTAGGTTATATTACGTTACAGACGAATATAATGTTCCCACCGAGAAGTAGAGGCCGATACGCCAGGCATGATGTAAAATACTACATCCGAGATGATAGCCTGCCTTAGGTTAGGATATATAACGCTATAGACGTATATAAAATCCCAACTGAGACGTACGGGACGACACAAACGGGATTCTGTAAAATATTACCAGCGAGGGGCTAGATGTGTTAGGTTAGGTTATATTACGTTATAGATGAATATAATGTTCCCACCGAGAAGTAGAGGCCGATATGCCAGGAATGTTGTAAAATACTGCATCCGAGATGATATCCTGCCTTACGTTAGGATATATATCGCTGTAGACGTATATAATATCCTAACCGAGATGTACGGGATGACAGGAACGGGATTCTGTAAAGCATTACCTGCGAGGGGCTATATGTGTTAGGTTAGGTTATATTAGGTTATAAACGTATATAATGTTCCCACCGAGAAGTAGGGGCCGATACGCCGGGAATGTTGTGAAATACTACATCCGAGATGATAGCCTGCCTTACGTTAGGATATATATCGCTGTAGACGTATATAATATCCCAACCGAGATGTACGGGACGTCACGAACGGTATTCTGTAAAACATTACCAGCGAGGTTCTAGATTTGTTAGGTTACTTTATATTACGTTATAGATGAATATAATGTTCCCACCGAGAAGTAGAGGCCGATACGCCAGGCATGATGTAAAATACTACATCCGAGATGTTAGCCTGCCTTAGGTTAGGATATACAACTCTGTAGACGTATATAATATCCCAACAGAGATGTACGCGACGACAGGAACGGGATTCTGTAAAACATTACCTGCGAGGGGCTAGATGTGTTAGCTTAGGTTATATTAAGTTGTAGACCTATTTAATGTTCCCACCGAGAAGTAGGGGCCGATACGGCAGGAATGTTGTAAAATACTACATCCGAGATGATAGCCTGCCTTAGGTTAGGATATATAACGCTATAGACGTATATAAAATCCCAACTGAGACGTACGGGACGACACAAACGGGATTCTGTAAAATATTACCAGCGAGGGGCTATATGTGTTAGGTTAGGTTATATTAGGTTATAAACGTATATAATGTTCCCACCGAGAAGTAGGGGCCGATACGCCGGGAATGTTGTGAAATACTACATCCGAGATGATAGCCTGCCTTACGTTAGGATATATATCGCTGTAGACGTATATAATATCCCAAACGAGATGTACGGGACGTCACGAACGGTATTCTGTAAAACATTACCAGCGAGGTTCTAGATTTGTTAGGTTAGGTTATATTACGTTATAGATGAATATAATGTTCCCACCGAGAAGTAGAGGCCGATACGCCAGGCATGATGTAAAATACTACATCCGAGATGTTAGCCTGCCTTAGGTTAAGATATATAATGCTATAGACGTATATAATATCCCAACCGAGATGTACGGGACGTCACGAACGGTATTCTGTAAAACATTACCAGCGAGGTTCTAGATGTGTTAGGTTAGGTTATATTACGTTATAGATGAATAGAATGTTCCCACCGAGAAGTAGAGGCCGATACGCCAGGCATGATGTAAAATACTACATCCGAGATGTTAGCCTGCCTTAGGTTAAGATATATAACGCTATAGACGTATATAATGTCCCAACCGAGACGAACGGGACGACACGAACGTGATTCTGTAAAACATTACCAGCGATGGGCTAGATGTGTTAGTTTAGGTTGTGATACGTTATAGGCGTATATAATATGATAGCCTGCCTTACGTTAGGATATACAACGCTATAGACGTATATAATATCCCAACCGAGACTTACGGGACGATACGATCGGGATTCTGTAAAATATTACCAGCGAGGGGCTAGATGGGCTAGGTTAGGTTATATTACGTTACAGACGAATATGATGTTCCCACCGAGAAGTAGAGGCCGTTACGCCAGGAATGTTGTAAAATACTACATCCGAGATGATAGCCTGCCTTAGGTTAGGATATATAACGCTATAGACGTATATAATATCCCAACCGAGATGTACGCGACGACAGGAACGGGATTCTGTAAAACATTACCTGCGAGGGGCTAGATGTGTTAGGTTAGGTTATATTAGGTTATAAACTTATATAATGTTCCCACCGAGATGTAGGGGCCGATACGCCGGGAATGTTGTGAAATACTACATCCGAGATGATAGCCTGCCTTACGTTAGGATATATATCGCTGTAGACGTATATAATATCCCAACCGAGATGTACGGGACGTCACGAACGGTATTCTGTAAAACATTACCAGCGAGGTTCTAGATGTGTTAGGTTAGGTTATATTACGTTATAGATGAATATAATGTTCCCACCGAGAAGTAGAAGCCGATACGCCAGGCATGATGTAAAATACTACATCCGAGATGTTAGCCTGCCTTAGGTCAGGATATATAACGCTATGGTCGTATATAATGTCCCAACCGAGACGAACGGGACGACACGAACGTGATTCTGTAAAACATTACCAGCGAGGGGCTAGATGTGTTAGTTTAGGTTGTGATACGTTATAGGCGTATATAATATGATAGCCTGCCTTACGTTAGGATATATAACGCTATAGACGTATATAATATCCCAACCGAGACTTACGGGACGATACGAACGGGATTCTGTAAAATATTACCAGCGAGGGGCTAGATGGGCTAGGTTAGGTTATATTAGGTTATAAACGTATATAATGTTCCCACCGAGAAGTAGGGGCCGATACGCCGGGAATGTTGTGAAATACTACATCCGAGATGATAGCCTGCCTTACGTCAGGATATATATCGCTGTAGACGTATATAATATCCCAACCGAGATGTACGGGACGTCACGAACGGTATTCTGTAAAACATTACCAGCGAGGTTCTAGATTTGTTAGGTTAGGTTATATTACGTTATAGATGAATATAATGTTCCCACCGAGAAGTAGAGGCCGATACGCCAGGCATGATGTAAAATACTACATCCGAGATGTTAGCCTGCCTTAGGTTAGGATATATAACGCTATAGACGTATATAATATCCCAACCGAGATGTACGGGACGTCACGAACGGTATTCTGTAAAACATTACCAGCGAGGTTCTAGATGTGTTAGGTTAGGTTATATTACGTTATAGATGAATATAATGTTTCCACCGAGAAGTAGAGGCCGATACGCCAGGCATGATGTAAAATACTACATCCGAGATGTTAGCCTGCCTTAGGTCAGGATGTATAACGCTATAGTCGTATATAATGTCCCAACCGAGACGAACGGGACGACACGAACGTGATTCTGTAAAACATTACCAGCGAGGGGCTAGATGTGTTAGTTTAGGTTGTGATACGTTATAGGCGTATATAATATGATAGCCTGCCTTACGTTAGGATATATAACGCTATAGACGTATATAATATCCCAACCGAGACTTACGGGACGATACGAACGGTATTCTGTAAAATATTACCAGCGAGGGGCTAGATGGGCTAGGTTAGGTTATATTACGTTACAGACGAATATAATGTTCCCACCGAGAAGTAGAGGCCGATACGCCAGGCATGTTGTAAAATACTACATCCGAGATGTTAGCCTGCCTTAGGTCAGGATGTATAACGCTATAGTCGTATATAATGTCCCAACCGAGACGAACGGGACGACACGAACGTGATTCTGTAAAACATTACCAGCGAGGGGCTAGATGTGTTAGTTTAGGTTGTGATACGTTATAGGCGTATATAATATGATAGCCTGCCTTACGTTAGGATATATAACGCTATAGACGTATATAATACCCCAACCGAGACTTACGGGACGATACGAACGGTATTCTGTAAAATATTACCAGCGAGGGGCTAGATGGGCTAGGTTAGGTTATATTACGTTACAGACGAATATAATGTTCCCACCGAGAAGTAGAGGCCGATACGCCAGGCATGATGTAAAATACTACATCCGAGATGATAGCCTGCCTTAGGTTAGGATATATAACGCTATAGACGTATATAAAATCCCAACTGAGACGTACGGGACGACACAAACGGGATTCTGTAAAATATTACCAGCGAGGGGCTAGATGTGTTAGGTTAGGTTATATTACGTTATAGATGAATATAATGTTCCCACCGAGAAGTAGAGGCCGATACGCCAGGCATGTTGTAAAATACTACATCCGAGATGTTAGCCTGCCTTAGGTCAGGATGTATAACGCTATAGTCGTATATAATGTCCCAACCGAGACGAACGGGACGACACGAACGTGATTCTGTAAAACATTACCAGCGAGGGGCTAGATGTGTTAGTTTAGGTTGTGATACGTTATAGGCGTATATAATATGATAGCCTGCCTTACGTTAGGATATATAACGCTATAGACGTATATAATACCCCAACCGAGACTTACGGGACGATACGAACGGTATTCTGTAAAATATTACCAGCGAGGGGCTAGATGGGCTAGGTTAGGTTATATTACGTTATAGATGAATATAATGTTCCCACCGAGAAGTAGAGGCCGATACGCCAGGCATGATGTAAAATACTACATCCGAGATGTTAGCCTGCCTTAGGTTAGGATATATAACGCTATAGACGTATACAATATCCCAACCGAGATGTACGGGACGTCACGAACGGTATTCTGTAAAACATTACCAGCGAGGTTCTAGATGTGTTAGGTTAGGTTATATTACGTTATAGATGAATATAATGTTCCCACCGAGAAGTAGAGGCCGATACGCCAGGCATGATGTAAAATACTACATCCGAGATGTTAGCCTGCCTTAGGTCAGGATATACAACGCTATAATCGTATATAATGTCCCAACCGAGAGGTACGGGACGACACGAACGTGATCCTGTAAAACATTACCAGAGAGGGGCTAGATGTGTTTTTTAGGTTGTGATACGTTATAGACGTATATAATGCTCCCACCGAGAAGTGGCGGCCGATTCGCCAGGAATGGCGCAAAATACTGCATCCGAGATGTTAGCCTGCCTTATGTTAGGATATACAACGCTGTAGACGTATATAATATCCCAACAGAGATGTACGCGACGACAGGAACGGGATTCTGTAAAACATTACCTGCGAGGAGCTATATGTGTTAGGTTAGGTTATATTAGGTTATAAACGTATATAATGTTCCCACCGAGAAGTAGGGGCCGATACGCCGGGAATGTTGTGAAATACTACATCCGAGATGATAGCCTGCCTTACGTTAGGATATATATCACTGTAGACGTATATAATATCCCAACCGAGATGTACGGGACGTCACGAACGGTATTCTGTAAAACATTACCAGCGAGGTTCTAGATTTGTTAGGTTAGGTTATATTACGTTATAGATGAATATAATGTTCCCACCGAGAAGTAGAGGCCGATACGCCAGGCATGATGTAAAATACTACATCCGAGATGTTAGCCTGCCTTAGGTTAGGATATATAACGCTATAGACGTATACAATATCCCAACCGAGATGTACGGGACGTCACGAACGGTATTCTGTAAAACATTACCAGCGAGGTTCTAGATGTGTTAGGTTAGGTTATATTACGTTATAGATGAATATAATGTTCCCACCGAGAAGTAGAGGCCGATACGCCAGGCATGATGTAAAATACTACATCCGAGATGTTAGCCTGCCTTAGGTCAGGATATATAACGCTATAGTCGTATATAATGTCCCAACCGAGACGAACGGGACGACACGAACGTGATTCTGTAAAACATTACCAGCGAGGGGCTAGATGTGTTAGTTTAGGTTGTGATACGTTATAGGCGTATATAATATGATAGCCTGCCTTACGTTAGGATATATAACGCTATAGACGTATATAATATCCCAACCGAGACTTACGGGACGATACGAACGGGATTCTGTAAAATATTACCAGCGAGGGGCTAGATGGGCTAGGTTAGGTTATATTACGTTACAGACGAATATAATGTTCCCACCGAGAAGTAGAGGCCGTTACGCCAGGAATGTTGTAAAATACTACATCCGAGATGATAGCCTGCCTTAGGTTAGGATATATAACGCTATAGACGTATATAATATCCCAACCGAGACGTACGGGACGTCACGAACGTGATCCTGTAAAACATTTCCAGCGAGGGGCTAGATGTGTTAGTTTAGGTTGTGATACGTTATAGACGTATATAATGTTCCCACCGAGAAGTAGCGGCCGATACGCCAGGAATGGCGCAAAATACTGCATCCGAGATATTAGCCTGCCTTAGGTTAGGATATACAACGCTGTAGACGTATATAATATCCCAACAGAGATGTACGCGACGACAGGAACGGGATTCTGTAAAACATTACCTGCGAGGGGCTAGATGTGTTAGCTTAGGTTATATTAAGTTATAGACCTATTTAATGTTCCCACCGAGAAGTAGGGGCCGATACGGCAGGACTGTTGTAAAATACTACATCCGAGATGATAGCCTGCCTTAGGTTAGGATATATAACGCTATAGACGTATATAAAATCCCAACTGAGACGTACGGGACGACACAAACGGGATTCTGTAAAATATTACCAGCGAGGGGCTAGATGGGTTAGGTTAGGTTGTGACACGTTATAGACGTATATAATGTTCCCACCGAGAAGTAGGGGCCAATATGCCAGGAATGTTGTAAAATACTGCATCCGAGATTCAAGCCTGCCTTACGTTAGGATATATATCGCTGTAGACGTATATAATATCCCTACCGAGATGTACGCGACGACAGGAACGGGATTCTGTAAAACACTACCAGCGAGGGGCTAGATGTGTTAGGTTAGGTTATATTACGTTACAGACGAATATAATGTTCCCACCGAGAAGTAGGGGCCGATACGCCAGGAATGTTGTAAAATACTACATCCGAGATGTCATCCTGCCTCACGTTAGGATATATATCGCTGTAGACGTATATAATATCCTAACCGAGGTGTAAGGGACGACAGGAACGGGATGCTGTAAAACATTACCTGCGAGGGGCTAGATGGGTTAGGATAGGTTGTGATACGTTATAGACGTATATAATGTTCCCACCGAGAAGTAGGGCCCGATATGCCAGGAATGCTGTAAAATACTGCATCCGAGATGATAGCCTGCCTTAGGTTAGGATATATAACGCTATAGACGTATATAATATCCCAACCGAGATGTACGGGACGACAGGAACGGGATTCTGTAAAACATTCCCTGCGAGGGGCTAGATGTGTTAGGTTAGGTTATATTAAGTCATAGACATATATAATGTTCCCACCGGGAAGTAGGGGCCGATACGCCAGGAATGTTGTATAATACTACATCCGAGATGATAGCCTGCCTTAGGTTAGGATATATAACGCTATAGACGTATATAATATCCCAACCGAGATGTACGGGACGACAGGAACGGGATTCTGTAAAACATTCCCTGCGAGGGGCTAGATGTGTTAGGTTAGGTTATATTAAGTCATAGACATATATAATGTTCCCACCGGGAAGTAGGGGCCGATACGCCAGGAATGTTGTATAATACTACATCCGAGATGATAGCCTGCCTTAGGTTAGGATATATAACGCTATAGACGTATATAATATCCCAACCGAGATGTACGGGACGTCACGAACGGTATTCTGTAAAACATTACCAGCGAGGTTCTAGATGTGTTAGGTTAGGTTATATTACGTTATAGACGAATATAATGTTCCCGCCGAGAAGTAGAGGCCGATACGCCAGGCATGATGTAAAATACTACATCCGAGATGTTAGCCTGCCTTAGGTTAGGATATATAACGCTATAGTCGTATATAATGTCCCAACCGAGACGTACGGGACGACACGAACGTGATTCTGTAAAACATTACCAGCGAGGGGCTACATGTGTTAGTTTAGGTTGTGATACGTTATAGACGTATATAATGTTCCCACCGAGAAGTAGGGGCCGATATGCCAGGAATGTTGTAAAATACTGCATCCGAGATGATAGCCTGCCTTACGTTAGGATATATAACGCTATAGACGTATATAATATCCCAACCGAGACTTACGGGACGATACGAACGGGATTCTGTAAAATATTACCAGCGAGGGGCTAGATGGGCTAGGTTAGGTTATGTTACGTTATAGACGTATATAATGTTCCCACCGAGAAGTAGGTGCCGATACGCCAGGAATGTTGTAAAATACTGCATCCGAGATGTTAGCCTGCCTTATGTTAGGATATATAACGCTATAGAGGTATATAATATCCCAACCGAGATGTACGGGACGTCAAGAACGGTATTCTGTAAAACATTACCAGCGAGGTTCTAGATGTGTTAGGTTAGGTTATATTACGTTACAAACGAATATAATGTTCCCACCGAGAAGTAGAGGCCGATACGCCAGGCATGATGTAAAATACTACATCCGAGATGTTAGCCTGCCTTAGGTCAGGATATATAACGCTATAGTCGTATATAATGTCCCAACCGAGACGAACGGGACGACACGAACGTGATTCTGTAAAACATTACCAGCGAGGGGCTAGATGTGTTAGTTTAGGTTGTGATACGTTATAGGCGTATATAATATGATAGCCTGCCTTACGTTAGGGTATATAACGCTATAGACGTATATAATATCCCAACCGAGACTTACGGGACGATACGAACGGGATTCTGTAAAATATTACCAGCGAGGTGCTAGATGGGCTAGGTTAGGTTATATTACGTTACAGACGAATATAATGTTCCCACCGAGAAGTAGAGGCCGATACGCCAGGCATGATGTAAAATACTACATCCGAGATGATAGCCTGCCTTAGGTTAGGATATATAACGCTATAGTCGTATATAATGTCCCAACCGAGACAAACGGGACGACACGAACGTGATTCTGTAAAACATTACCAGCGAGGGGCTAGATGTGTTAGTTTAGGTTGTGATACGTTATAGGCGTATATAATATGATAGCCTGCCTTACGTTAGGATATATTACGCTATAGACGTATATAATATCCCAACCGAGACTTACGGGACGATACGAACGGGATTCTGTAAAATATTACCAGCGAGGGGCTAGATGGGCTAGGTTAGGTTATATTACGTTACATACGAATATAATGTTCCCACCGAGAAGTAGAGGCCGTTACGCCAGGAATGTTGTAAAATACTGCATCCGAGATGATAGCCTGCCTTGCGTTAGGATATATATCGCTGTAGACCTATATAATATCCTAACCGAGATGTACGGGACGACAGGAACGGGATTCTGTAAAACATTACCTGCGAGGGGCTAGATGTGTTAGGTTAGGTTATATTAAGTTATAGACCTATGTAATGTTCCCACCGGGAAGTAGGGGCCGATACGCCAGGAATGTTGTAAAATACTACATCCGAGATGATAGCCTGCCTTAGGTTAGGATATATAACGCTATAGACGTATATAATATCCCAACCGAGATGTACGGGACGTCACGATCGGTATTCTGTAAAACATTACCAGCGAGGTTCTAGATGTGTTAGGTTAGGTTATATTACGTCATAGACGAATATAATGTTCCCAACGAGAAGTAGAGGCCGATACGCCAGGCATGATGTAAAATACTACATCCGAGACGTTAGTCTGCCTTAGGTTAGGATATATAACGCTATAGTCGTATATAATGTCCCAACCGAGACGTACGGGACGACACGAACGTGATTCTGTAAAACATTACCCGCGAAGGGCTAGATGTGTTAGCTTAGGTTGTGATACGTTATAGACGTATATAATGTGCCCACCGAGAAGTAGGGGCCGATATGCCAGGAATGTTGTAAAATACTGCATCCGAGATGATAGCCTGCCTTAGGTTAGGATATATGACGCTATAGACGTATACAATATCCCAACTGAGACGTACGGGACGACACAAACGGGATTCTGTAAAACACTACCAGCGAGTGGCTAGATGTGTTAGGTTAGGTTATATTACGTTACAGACGAATATAATGTTCCCACCGAGAAGTAGGTGCCGATACGCCAGGAATGTTGTAAAATACTGCATCCGAGGTGTTAGCCTGCGTTAGGTTAGGATATATAACGCTATAGACGTATATAATATCCCAACCGAGACTTACGGGACGATACGAACGGGATTCTGTAAAATATTACCAGCGAGGGGCTAGATTGGCTAGGTTAGGTTATGTTACGTTATAGACGTATATAATGTTCCCACCGAAAAGTAGGTGCCGATACGCCAGGAATGGCGCAAAATACTGCATCCGAGATGTTAGCCTGCCTTAGGTTAGGACATACGACGCTGTAGACGTATATAATATCCCAACCGAGATGTTCGAGACGACAGGAACGGGATTCTGTAAAACATTACCTGCGAGGGGCTAGATGTGTTAGGTTAGGTTATATTAAGTTATAGACCTATTTAATGTTCCCACCGAGAAGTAGGGGCCGATACGGCAGGAATGTTGTAAAATACTACATCCGAGATGATAGCCTGCCTTACGTTAGGATATATAACGCTATAGACGTATATAACATCCCAACCGAGATGTTCGAGACGACAGGAACGGGATTCTGTGAAACATTACCTGCGAGGTGCTAGATGTGTTAGGTTAGGTTATATTAAGTTATAGACCTATTTAATGTTCCCACCGAGAAGTAGGGGCCGATACGCCGGGAATGTTGTAAAATACTACATCCGAGATGATAGCCTGCCTTAGGTTAGGATATATAACGCTATAGACGTATATAATATCCCAACCGAGATGTACGGGACGTCACGAACGTGATCCTGTAAAACATTACCAGCGAGGGGCTAGATGTGTTAGTTTAGGTTGTGATACGTTATAGACGTATATAATGTTCCCACCGAGAAGTAGCGGCCGATACGCCAGGAATGGCGCAAAATACTGCATCCGAGATATTAGCCTGCCTTAGGTTAGGATATACAACGCTGTAGACGTATATAATATCCCAACAGAGATGTACGGGACGACAGGAACGGGATTCTGTAAAACATTACCTGCGAGGGGCTAGATGTGTTAGCTTAGGTTATATTAAGTTATAGACCTATTTAATGCTCCCACCGAGAAGTAGGGGCCGATACGGCAGGAATGTTGTAAAATACTACATCCGAGAAGATAGCCTGCCTTACGTTAGGATATATATCGCTGTAGACCTATATAATATCCTAACCGAGATGTACGGGACGACAGGAACGGGATTCTGTAAAACATTACCTGCGAGGTGCTAGATGTGTTAGGTTAGGTTATATTAATTTATAGACCTATGTAATGTTCCCACCGGGAAGTAGGGGCCGATACGCCAGGAATGTTGTAAAATACTACATCCGAGATGATAGCCTGCCTTAGGTTAGGATATATAACGCTATAGACGTATATAATATCCCAACCGAGATGTACGGGACGACACGAACGTGATTCTGTAAAACATTACCAGCGAGGGGCTAGATGTCTTAGTTTATGTTGTGATACGTTATAGACGTATGTAATGTTCCCACCGAGAAGTAGGGGCCGATATGCCAGGCATGATGTAAAATACTACATCCGAGATGTTAGCCTGCCTTAGGTTGGGATATATAACGCTATAGACGTATATAATATCCCAACCGAGATGTACGGGACGTCACGAACGGTATTCTGTAAAACATTACCAGCGAGGTTCTAGATGTGTTAGGTTAGGTTATATTACGTTATAGACGAATATAATGTTCCCACCGAGAAGTAGAGTCCGATACGCCAGGCATGTTGTAAAATACTACATCCGAGATGTTAGCCTGCCTTAGGTTAGGATATATAACGCTATAGTCGTATATAATGTCCCAACCGAGACGTACGGGACGACACGTACGTGATTCTGTAAAACATTACCAGCGAGGGGCTAGATGTGTTAGTTTAGGTTGTGATACGTTATTGACGTATATAATGTTCCCACCGAGAAGTAGGGGCCGATATGCCAGGAATGTTGTAAAATACTGCATCCGAGATGATAGCCTACCTTACGTTAGGATATATATCGCTGTAGACGGATATAATATCCCAACCGAGATGTACGGGACGACAGGAACGGGATTCTGTAAAACATTACCTGCGAGGGGCTAGATGTGTTTGGTTAGGTTACATTAAGTTATAGACCTATATAATGTTTCCACCGAGAAGTACGTGCCGATACGCCAGGAATGTTGTAAAATACTGCATCCGAGATGTTAGCCTGCCTTAGGTTAGGATATATAACGCTATAGACGTATGTAATATCCCAACTGAGACGTACGGGACGACAGAAACGGGATTCTGTAAAATATTACCAGCGAGGGGCTAGATGGGTTAGGTTAGGTTGTGATACGTTATAGACGTATATAATGTTCCCACCGAGAAGTAGAGGCCGATACGGCAGAAATGTTGTAAAATACTACATCCTAGATGATAGCCTGCCTTAGGTTCGGATATATAACGCTATAGACATATATAATATTCCAACCGAGATGTACGGGACGTCACGAACGGGATTCTGTAAAACATTACCAGCGAGGGGCTAGATGTGTTAGGTTAGGTTATATTAAGTTATAGACCTATATAATGTTCCCACCGAGAAGTAGGGGCCGATACGCCGGGAATGTTGTAAAATACTACATCCGAGATGATAGCCTGCCTTAGGTTAGGATATATAACGCTATAGACGTATATAATATCCCAACCGAGATGTACGGGACGTCACGAACGGTATTCTGTAAAACATTACCAGCGAGGTTCTAGATGTGTTAGGTTAGGTTATATTACGTTATAGACGTATATAATGTTCCCACCGAGAAGTAGAGGCCGATATGCCAAGAATGTTGTAAAATACTGCATCCGAGATGATAGCCTGCCTTAGGTTAGGATATATAACGCTATAGACGTATATAATTTCCCAACTGAGACGTACGAGACGACACAAACGGGATTCTGTAAAATATTACCAGCGAGGGGCTAGATGGGTTAGGTTAGGTTGTGATACATTATAGACGTACATAATGTTCCCACCGAGAAGTAGGGGCCGATACGGCAGGAATGCTGTAAAATACTACATCCGAGATGATAGCCTGCCTTAGGTTAGGATATATAACGCTATAGACGTATATAATATTCCAACCGAGAGGTGCGGGACAACAGGAACGGGATTCTGTAAAACATTACCAGCGAGGGGCTAGATGTGTTAGGTTAGGTTATATTAAGTTATAGACCTATATAATGTTCCCACCGAGAAGTAGGGGCCGATACGCCAGGAATGTTGTAAAATACTACATCCGAGATGATAGCCTGCCTTAGGTTAGGATATATAACGCTATAGACGTATATAATATCCCAACCGAGATGTACGGGACGTCACGAACGGTATTCTGTAAAACATTACCAGCGAGGTTCTAGATGTGTTAGGTTAGGTTATATTACGTTATAGACGAATATAATGTTCCCACCGAGAAGTAGAGGCCGATACGCCAGGCATGTTGTAATATACTACATCCGAGATGTTAGCCTGCCTTAGGTTAGGATATATAACGCTATAGTCGTATATAATGTCCCAACCGAGACGTACGGGACGACACGAACGTGATTCTGTAAAACATTACCAGCGAGGGGCTAGATGTGTTATTTTAGGTTGTGATACGTTATAGACGTATATAATGTTCCCACCGAGAAGTAGGGGCCGATATGCCAAGAATGTTGTAAAATACTGCATCCGAGATGATAGCCTGCCTTAGGTTATGATATATAAAGCTATAGACGTATATAATATCCCAACTGAGGCGTACGGGACGACACAAACGGGATTCTGTAAAATATTACCAGCGAGGGGCTAGATGGGATAGGTTAGGTTGTGATACGTTATAGACGTATATAATGTTCCCACCGAGAAGTAGGGGCCGATACGGCAGGAATGTTGTAAAATACTACATCCGAGATGATAGCCTGCCTTAGGTTAGGATATATAACGCTATAGACGTATATAATATTCCAACCGAGATGTACGGGACGTCACGAACGGGATTCTGTAAAACATTACCAGCGAGGGGCTAGATGTGTTAGGTTAGGTTGTATTAAGTTATAGACCTATATAATGTTCCCACCGAGAAGTAGGGGCCGATACGCCAGGAATGTTATAAAATACTGCAACCGAGATGATAGCCTGCCTTAGGTTAGGATATATAAAGCTATAGACGTAATAATATCCCAACCGAGATGTGCGGGACGTCACAAACGGGATTCTGTAAAATATTACCAGCGAGGGGCTAGATGGGTTAGGTTAGGTTGTGATACGTTATAGACGTATATAATGTTCCCACCGAGAAGTAGGGGCCGAAACGGCAGGAATGTTGTAAAATACTACATCCGAGATGATAGCCTGCCTTAGGTTAGGATAAATAACGCTATAGACGTATATAATATCCCAACCGAGACGTACGGGACGATACGAACGGGATTCTGTAAAATATTACCAGCGAGGGGCTAGATGGGCTAGGTTAGGTTATGTTACGTTATAGACGTATATAATGTTCCCACCGAGAAGTAGGTGCCGATACGCCAGGAATGTTGTAAAATACTGCATCCGAGATGTTAGCCTGCCTTAGGTTAGGATATATAACGCTATAGACGTATGTAATATCCCAACTGAGACGTACGGGACGACAGAAACGGGATTCTGTAAAAAATTACCAGCGAGGGGCTAGATGGGTTAGGTTAGGTTGTGATACGTTATAGACGTATATAATGTTCCCACCGAGAAGTAGAGGCCGATACGCCAGGCATGATGTAAAATACTACATCCGGGATGTTAGTCTGCCTTAGGTTATGATATATAACGCTATAGTCGTATATAATGTCCCAACCGAGACGTACGGGACGACACGAACGTGATTCTGTAAAACACTACCAGCGAAGGGCTAGATGTGTTAGTTTAGGTTGTGATACGTTATAGACGTATATAATGTTCCCACCGAGAAGTAGGGGCCGATATGACAGGAATGGTGTAAAATACTGCATCCGAGATGATAGCCTGCCTTAGGTTAGGATATATAACGCTATAGACGTATTTAACATTCCAACCGAAAGGTACGGGACGACAGGAACGGGATTCTGTAAAACATTACCAGCGAGGGGCTAGATGTGTTAGGTTAGGTTATATTAAGTTATAGACCTATATAATGTTCCCACCGAGAAGTAGGGGCCGATACGCCAGGAATGTTGTAAAATACTACATCCGAGATGATAGCCTGCCTTAGGTTAGGATATATAACGCTATAGACGTATATAATATCCCAACCGAGACGCACGGGACGTCACGAACGTGATTCTGTAAAACATTACCAGCGAGGTTCTAGATGTGTTAGGTTAGGTTATATTACGTTACAGACGAATATAATGTTCCCACCGAGAAGTAGAGGCCGATACGGCAGAAATGTTGTAAAATACTACATCCTAGATGATAGCCTGCCTTAGGTTCGGATATATAACGCTATAGACGTATATAATTTCCCAACTGAGACGTACGAGACGACACAAACGGGATTCTGTAAAATATTACCAGCGAGGGGCTAGATGGGTTAGGTTAGGTTGTGATACATTATAGACGTACATAATGTTCCCACCGAGAAGTAGGGGCCGATACGGCAGGAATGCTGTAAAATACTACATCCGAGATGATAGCCTGCCTTAGGTTAGGATATATAACGCTATAGACGTATATAATATTCCAACCGAGAGGTGCGGGACAACAGGAACGGGATTCTGTAAAACATTACCAGCGAGGGGCTAGATGTGTTAGGTTAGGTTATATTAAGTTATAGACCTATATAATGTTCCCACCGAGAAGTAGGGGCCGATACGCCAGGAATGTTGTAAAATACTACATCCGAGATGATAGCCTGCCTTAGGTTAGGATATATAACGCTATAGACGTATATAATATCCCAACCGAGATGTACGGGACGTCACGAACGGTATTCTGTAAAACATTACCAGCGAGGTTCTAGATGTGTTAGGTTAGGTTATATTACGTTATAGACGAATATAATGTTCCCACCGAGAAGTAGAGGCCGATACGCCAGGCATGTTGTAATATACTACATCCGAGATGTTAGCCTGCCTTAGGTTAGGATATATAACGCTATAGTCGTATATAATGTCCCAACCGAGACGTACGGGCGACACGAACCTGATTCTGTAAAACATTACCAGCGAGGGGCTAGGTGGGTTAGGTTTGGTTGTGATACTTTATAGACGTATATAATGTTCCCACCGAGAAGTAGAGGCCGATATGCCAAGAATGTTGTAAAATACTGCATCCGAGATGATAGCCTGCCTTAGGTTAGGATATGTAACGCTATAGTCGTATATAATGTCCCAACCGAGACGTACGGGACGACACGAACGTGATTCTGTAAAACATTACCAGCGAGGGGCTAGATGTGTTATTTTAGGTTGTGATACGTTATAGACGTATATAATGTTCCCACCGAGAAGTAGGGGCCGATATGCCAAGAATGTTGTAAAATACTGCATCCGAGATGATAGCCTGCCTTAGGTTATGATATATAAAGCTATAGACGTACATAATATCCCAACTGAGGCGTACGGGACGACACAAACGGGATTCTGTAAAATATTACCAGCGAGGGGCTAGATGGGTTAGGTTAGGTTGTGATACGTTATAGACGTATATAATGTTCCCACCGAGAAGTAGGGGCCGATACGGCAGGAATGTTGTAAAATACTACATCCGAGATGATAGCCTGCCTTAGGTTAGGATATATAACGCTATAGACGTATATAATATTCCAACCGAGATGTACGGGACGTCACGAACGGGATTCTGTAAAACATTACCAGCGAGGGGCTAGATGTGTTAGGTTAGGTTGTATTAAGTTATAGACCTATATAATGTTCCCACCGAGAAGTAGGGGCCGATACGCCAGGAATGTTATAAAATACTGCAACCGAGATGATAGCCTGCCTTATGTTAGGATATATAAAGCTATAGACGTAATAATATCCCAACCGAGATGTGCGGGACGTCACAAACGGGATTCTGTAAAATATTACCAGCGAGGGCCTAGATGGGTTAGGTTAGGTTGTGATACGTTATAGACGTATATAATGTTCCCACCGAGAAGTAGGGGCCGATACGGCAGGAATGTTGTAAAATACTACATCCGAGATGATAGCCTGCCTTAGGTTAGGATATATAACGCTATAGACGTATATAATATCCCAACCGAGACGTACGGGACGATACGAATGGGATTCTGTAAAATATTACCAGCGAGGGGCTAGATGGGCTAGGTTAGGTTATGTTACGTTATAGACGTATATAATGTTCCCACCGAGAAGTAGGTGCCGATACGCCAGGAATGTTGTAAAATACTGCATCCGAGATGTTAGCCTGCCTTAGGTTAGGATATATAACGCTATAGACGTATATAATATTCCAACCGAGTGGTGCGGGACAACAGGAACGGGATTCTGTAAAACATTACCAGCGAGGGGCTAGATGTGTTAGGTTAGGTTATATTAAGTTATAGACCTATATAATGTTCCCACCGAGAAGTAGGGGCCGATACGCCAGGAATGTTGTAAAATACTACATCCGAGATGATAGCCTGCCTTAGGTTAGGATATATAACGCTATAGACGTATATAATATCCCAACCGAGATGTACGGGACGTCATGAACGGTATTCTGTAAAACATTACCAGCGAGGTTCTAGATGTGTTAGGTTAGGTTATATTACGTTATAGACGAATATAATGTTCCCACCGAGAAGTAGAGGCCGATACGCCAGGCATGTTGTAATATACTACATCCGAGATGTTAGCCTGCCTTAGGTTAGGATATATAACGCTATAGTCGTATATAATGTCCCAACCGAGACGTACGGGCGACACGAACCTGATTCTGTAAAACATTACCAGCGAGGGGCTAGGTGGGTTAGGTTTGGTTGTGATACTTTATAGACGTATATAATGTTCCCACCGAGAAGTAGAGGCCGATATGCCAAGAATGTTGTAAAATACTGCATCCGAGATGATAGCCTGCCTTAGGTTAGGATATGTAACGCGATAGTCGTATATAATGTCCCAACCGAGACGTACGGGACGACACGAACGTGATTCTGTAAAACATTACCAGCGAGGGGCTAGATGTGTTATTTTAGGTTGTGATACGTTATAGACGTATATAATGTTCCCACCGAGAAGTAGGGGCCGATATGCCAAGAATGTTGTAAAATACTGCATCCGAGATGATAGCCTGCCTTAGGTTATGATATATAAAGCTATAGACGTATATAATATCCCAACTGAGGCGTACGGGACGACACAAACGGGATTCTGTAAAATATTACCAGCGAGGGGCTAGATGGGTTAGGTTAGGTTGTGATACGTTATAGACGTATATAATGTTCCCACCGAGAAGTAGGGGCCGATACGGCAGGAATGTTGTAAAATACTACATCCGAGATGATAGCCTGCCTTAGGTTAGGATATATAACGCTATAGACGTATATAATATTCCAACCGAGATGTACGGGACGTCACGAACGGGATTCTGTAAAACATTACCAGCGAGGGGCTAGATGTGTTAGGTTAGGTTGTATTAAGTTATAGACCTATATAATGTTCCCACCGAGAAGTAGGGGCCGATACGCCAGGAATGTTATAAAATACTGCAACCGAGATGATAGCCTGCCTTATGTTAGGATATATAAAGCTATAGACGTAATAATATCCCAACCGAGATGTGCGGGACGTCACAAACGGGATTCTGTAAAATATTACCAGCGAGGGGCTAGATGGGTTAGGTTAGGTTGTGATACGTTATAGACGTATATAATGTTCCCACCGAGAAGTAGGGGCCGATACGGCAGGAATGTTGTAAAATACTACATCCGAGATGATAGGCTGCCTTAGGTTAGGATAAATAACGCTATAGACGTATATAATATCCCAACCGAGACGTACGGGACGATACGAACGGGATTCTGTAAAATATTACCAGCGAGGGGCTAGATGGGCTAGGTTAGGTTATGTTACGTTATAGACGTATATAATGTTCCCACCGAGAAGTAGGTGCCGATACGCCAGGAATGTTGTAAAATACTGCATCCGAGATGTTAGCCTGCCTTAGGTTAGGATATATAACGCTATAGACGTATGTAATATCCCAACTGAGACGTACGGGACGACAGAAACGGGATTCTGTAAAATATTACCAGCGAGGGGCTAGATGGGTTAGGTTAGGTTGTGATACGTTATAGACGTATATAATGTTCCCACCGAGAAGTAGAGGCCGATACGCCAGGCATGATGTAAAATACTACATCCGGGATGTTAGTCTGCCTTAGGTTAGGATATATAACGCTATAGTCGTATATAATGTCCCAACCGAGACGTACGGGACGACACGAACGTGATTCTGTAAAACACTACCAGCGAAGGGCTAGATGTGTTAGTTTAGGTTGTGATACGTTATAGACGTATATAATGTTCCCACCGAGAAGTAGGGGCCGATATGCCAGGAATGTAGTAAAATACTACATCCGAGATGATAGCCTGCCTTAGGTTAGGATATATAACGCTATAGACGTATATAACATTCCAACCGAAAGGTACGGGACGACAGGAACGGGATTCTGTAAAACATTACCTGCGAGGTGCTAGATGTGTTAGGTTATGTTATATTAAGTTATAGACCTATTTAATGTTCCCACCGAGAAGTAGGGGCCGATACGCCGGGAATGTTGTAAAATACTACATCCGAGATGATAGCCTGCCTTAGGTTAGGATAAATAACGCTATAGACGTATATAATATCCCAACCGAGACGTACGGGACGACACGAACGGGATTCTGTAAAATATTACCAGCGAGATTCTAGATGTGTTAGGTTAGGTTATATTACGTTATAGACGAATATAATGTTCCCACCGAGAAGTAGAGGCCGATACGGCAGAAATGTTGTAAAATACTACATCCTAGATGATAGCCTGCCTTAGGTTCGGATATATAACGCTATAGACGTATATAATATTCCAACCGAGATGTACGGGACGTCACGAACGGGATTCTGTAAAACATTACCAGCGAGGTTCTAGATGTGTTAGGTTAGGTTATATTACGTTATAGACGAATATAATGTTCCCACCGAGAAGTAGAGGCCGATACGCCAGGCATGTTGTAATATACTACATCCGAGATGTTAGCCTGCCTTAGGTTAGGATATATAACGCTATAGTCGTATATAATGTCCCAACCGAGACGTACGGGCGACACGAACCTGATTCTGTAAAACATTACCAGCGAGGGGCTAGGTGGGTTAGGTTTGGTTGTGATACTTTATAGACGTATATAATGTTCCCACCGAGAAGTAGAGGCCGATATGCCAAGAATGTTGTAAAATACTGCATCCGAGATGATAGCCTGCCTTAGGTTAGGATATGTAACGCTATAGTCGTATATAATGTCCCAACCGAGACGTACGGGACGACACGAACGTGATTCTGTAAAACATTACCAGCGAGGGGCTAGATGTGTTATTTTAGGTTGTGATACGTTATAGACGTATATAATGTTCCCACCGAGAAGTAGGGGCCGATATGCCAAGAATGTTGTAAAATACTGCATCCGAGATGATAGCCTGCCTTAGGTTATGATATATAAAGCTATAGACGTATATAATATCCCAACTGAGGCGTACGGGACGACACAAACGGGATTCTGTAAAATATTACCAGCGAGGGGCTAGATGGGTTAGGTTAGGTTGTGATACGTTATAGACGTATATAATGTTCCCACCGAGAAGTAGGGGCCGATACGGCAGGAATGTTGTAAAATACTACATCCGAGATGATAGCCTGCCTTAGGTTAGGATATATAACGCTATAGACGTATATAATATTCCAACCGAGATGTACGGGACGTCACGAACGGGATTCTGTAAAACATTACCAGCGAGGGGCTAGATGTGTTAGGTTAGGTTGTATTAAGTTATAGACCTATATAATGTTCCCACCGAGAAGTAGGGGCCGATACGCCAGGAATGTCATAAAATACTGCAACCGAGATGATAGCCTGCCTTATGTTAGGATATATAAAGCTATAGACGTAATAATATCCCAACCGAGATGTGCGGGACGTCACAAACGGGATTCTGTAAAATATTACCAGCGAGGGGCTAGATGGGTTAGGTTAGGTTGTGATACGTTATAGACGTATATAATGTTCCCACCGAGAAGTAGGGGCCGATACGGCAGGAATGTTGTAAAATACTACATCCGAGATGATAGCCTGCCTTAGGTTAGGATAAATAACGCTATAGACGTATATAATATCCCAACCGAGACGTACGGGACGATACGAACGGGATTCTGTAAAATATTACCAGCGAGGGGCTAGATGGGCTAGGTTAGGTTATGTTACGTTATAGACGTATATAATGTTCCCACCGAGAAGTAGGTGCCGATACGCCAGGAATGTTGTAAAATACTGCATCCGAGATGTTAGCCTGCCTTAGGTTAGGATATATAACGCTATAGACGTATATAATATTCCAACCGAGAGGTGCGGGACAACAGGAACGGGATTCTGTAAAACATTACCAGCGAGGGGCAAGATGTGTTAGGTTAGGATATATTAAGTTATAGACCTATATAATGTTCCCACCGAGAAGTAGGGGCCGATACGCCAGGAATGTTGTAAAATACTACATCCGAGATGATAGCCTGCCTTAGGTTAGGATATATAACGCTATAGACGTATATAATATCCCAACCGAGATGTACGGGACGTCACGAACGGTATTCTGTAAAACATTACCAGCGAGGTTCTAGATGTGTTAGGTTAGGTTATATTACGTTATAGACGAATATAATGTTCCCACCGAGAAGTAGAGGCCGATACGCCAGGCATGTTGTAATATACTACATCCGAGATGTTAGCCTGCCTTAGGTTAGGATATATAACGCTATAGTCGTATATAATGTCCCAACCGAGACGTACGGGCGACACGAACCTGATTCTGTAAAACATTACCAGCGAGGGGCTAGGTGGGTTAGGTTTGGTTGTGATACTTTATAGACGTATATAATGTTCCCACCGAGAAGTAGAGGCCGATATGCCAAGAATGTTGTAAAATACTGCATCCGAGATGATAGCCTGCCTTAGGTTAGGATATGTAACGCTATAGTCGTATATAATGTCCCAACCGAGACGTACGGGACGACACGAACGTGATTCTGTAAAACATTACCAGCGAGGGGCTAGATGTGTTATTTTAGGTTGTGATACGTTATAGACGTATATAATGTTCCCACCGAGAAGTAGGGGCCGATATGCCAAGAATGTTGTAAAATACTGCATCCGAGATGATAGCCTGCCTTAGGTTATGATATATAAAGCTATAGACGTATATAATATCCCAACTGAGGCGTACGGGACGACACAAACGGGATTCTGTAAAATATTACCAGCGAGGGGCTAGATGGGTTAGGTTAGGTTGTGATACGTTATAGACGTATATAATGTTCCCACCGAGAAGTAGGGGCCGATACGGCAGGAATGTTGTAAAATACTACATCCGAGATGATAGCCTGCCTTAGGTTAGGATATATAACGCTATAGACGTATATAATATTCCAACCGCGATGTACGGGACGTCACGAACGGGATTCTGTAAAACATTACCAGCGAGGGGCTAGATGTGTTAGGTTAGGTTATATTAAGTTATAGACCTATATAAAGTTCCCATCGAGAAGTAGGGGCCAACATGCCGGGAATGTTGTAAAATACTGCGTCCGAGATGATAGCCTGCCTTACGTTAGGATATATAACGCTATAGACGTATATAATATCCCAACCGAGACTTACGGGACGATACGAACGGGATTCTGTAAAATATTACCAGCGAGGGGCTAGATGGGCTAGGTTAGGTTATGTTACGTTATAGACGTATATAATGTTCCCACCGAGAAGTAGGTGCCGATACGACAGGAATGTTGTAAAATACTGCATGCGAGATGTTAGCCTGCCTTAGGTTAGGATATATAACGCTATAGACGTATGTAATATCCCAACTGAGACGTACGGGACGACAGAAACGGGATTCTGTAAAATATTACCAGCGAGGGGCTAGATGGGTTAGGTTAGGTTGTGATACGTTATAGACGTATATAATGTTCCCACCGAGAAGTAGAGGCCGATACGCCAGGCATGATGTAAAATACTACATCCGGGATGTTAGTCTGCCTTAGGTTAGGATATATAACGCTATAGTCGTATATAATGTCCCAACCGAGACGTACGGGACGACACGAACGTGATTCTGTAAAACACTACCAGCGAAGGGCTAGATGTGTTAGTTTAGGTTGTGATACGTTATAGACGTATATAATGTTCCCACCGAGAAGTAGGGGCCGATATGCCAGGAATGTTGTAAAATACTGCATCCGAGATGATAGCCTGCCTTAGGTTAGGATATATAACGCTATAGACGTATATAACATTCCAACCGAAAGGTACGGGACGACAGGAACGGGATTCTGTAAAACATTACCAGCGAGGGGCTAGATGTGTTAGGTTAGGTTATATTAAGTTATAGACCTATATAATGTTCCCACCGAGAAGTAGGGGCCGATACGCCAGGAATGTTGTAAAATACTACATCCGAGATGATAGCCTGCCTTAGGTTAGGATATATAACGCTATAGACGTATATAATATCCCAACCGAGATGTACGGGACGTCACGAACGTGATTCTGTAAAACATTACCAGCGAAGGGCTAGATGTGTTAGTTTAGGTTGTGATACGTTATAGACGTATATAATGTTCCCACCGAGAAGTAGGGGCCGATATGCCAGGAATGTGGTAAAATACTGCATCCGAGATGTTAGCCTGCCTTAGGTTAGGATATACAACGCTGTAGACGTATATAATATCCCAACCGACATGTTCGAGACGACAGGAACGGGATTCTGTAAAACATTACCTGCGAGGTGCTAGATGTGTTAGGTTATGTTATATTAAGTTATAGACCTATTTAATGTTCCCACCGAGAAGTAGGGGCCGATACGCCGGGAATGTTGTAAAATACTACATCCGAGATGATAGCCTGCCTTAGGTTAGGATAAATAACGCTATAGACGTATATAATATCCCAACCGAGACGTACGGGACGACACGAACGGGATTCTGTAAAATATTACCAGCGAGATTCTAGATGTGTTAGGTTAGGTTATATTACGTTATAGACGAATATAATGTTCCCACCGAGAAGTAGAGGCCGATACGGCAGAAATGTTGTAAAATACTACATCCTAGATGATAGCCTGCCTTAGGTTCGGATATATAACGCTATAGACGTATATAATATTCCAACCGAGATGTACGGGACGTCACGAACGGGATTCTGTAAAACATTACCAGCGAGGGGCTAGATGTGTTAGGTTAGGTTATATTAAGTTATAGACCTATATAATGTTCCCACCGAGAAGTAGGGGCCGATACGCCAGGAATGTTGTAAAATACTACATCCGAGATGATAGCCTGCCTTAGGTTAGGATATATAACGCTATAGACGTATATAATATCCCAACCGAGATGTACGGGACGTCACGAACGGTATTCTGTAAAACATTACCAGCGAGGTTCTAGATGTGTTAGGTTAGGTTATATTACGTTATAGACGTATATAATGTTCCCACCGAGAAGTAGAGGCCGATATGCCAAGAATGTTGTAAAATACTGCATCCGAGATGATAGCCTGCCTTAGGTTAGGATATCTAACGCTATAGACGTATATAATTTCCCAACTGAGACGTACGAGACGACACAAACGGGATTCTGTAAAATATTACCAGCGAGGGGCTAGATGGGTTAGGTTAGGTTGTGATACGTTATAGACGTATATAATGTTCCCACCGAGAAGTAGAGGCCAACATGCCGGGAATGTTGTAAAATACTGCGTCCGAGATGATAGCCTGCCTTACGTTAGGATATATAATGCTATAGACGTATATAATATCCCAACCGAGACTTACGGGACGATACGAACGGGATTCTGTAAAATATTACCAGCGAGGGGCTAGATGGGCTAGGTTAGGTTATGTTACGTTATAGACGTATATAATGTTCCCACCGAGAAGTAGGTGCCGATACGACAGGAATGTTGTAAAATACTGCATCCGAGATGTTAGCCTGCCTTAGGTTAGGATATATAACGCTATAGACGTATGTAATATCCCAACTGAGACGTACGGGACGACAGAAACGGGATTCTGTAAAATATTACCAGCGAGGGGCTAGATGGGTTAGGTTAGGTTGTGATACGTTATAGACGTATATAATGTTCCCACCGAGAAGTAGAGGCCGATACGCCAGGCATGATGTAAAATACTACATCCGGGATGTTAGTCTGCCTTAGGTTAGGATATATAACGCTATAGTCGTATATAATGTCCCAACCGAGACGTACGGGACGACACGAACGTGATTCTGTAAAACACTACCAGCGAAGGGCTAGATGTGTTAGTTTAGGTTGTGATACGTTATAGACGTATATAATGTTCCCACCGAGAAGTAGGGGCCGATATGCCAGGAATGTTGTAAAATACTACATCCGAGATGATAGCCTGCCTTAGGATAGGATATATAACGCTATAGACGTATATAATATTCCAACCGCGATGTACGGGACGTCACGAACGGGATTCTGTAAAACATTACCAGCGAGGGGCTAGATGTGTTAGGTTAGGTTATATTAAGTTATAGACCTATATAAAGTTCCCATCGAGAAGTAGGGGCCGATACGCCGGGAATGTTGTAAAATACTACATCCGAGATGATAGCCTACCTTATGTTAGGATATATAACGCTATAGACGTATATAATATCCCAACCGAGATGTACGGGATGTCACGAACGGTATTCTGTAAAACATTACCTGCGAGGGGCTAGATGTGTTAGGTTAGGTTATATTAAGTTATAGACCTATATAATGTTCCCACCGAGAAGTAGGGGCCGATACGCCAGGAATGTTGTAAAATACTACATCCGAGATGATAGCCTGCCTTAGGTTAGGATATATAACGCTATAGACGTATATAATATCCCAACCGAGATGTACGGGACGTCACGAACGTGATTCTGTAAAACATTACCAGCGAAGGGCTAGATGTGTTAGTTTAGGTTGTGATACGTTATAGACGTATATAATGTTCCCACCGAGAAGTAGGGGCCGATATGCCAGGAATCTTGTAAAATACTGCATCCGAGATGATAGCCTGCCTTAGGTTAGGATATATAACGCTATAGACGTATATAATATTCCAACCGAGACGTACGGGACGACACGAACGTGATTCTGTAAAACACTACCAGCGAAGGGCTAGATGTGTTAGTTTAGGTTGTGATACGTTATAGACGTATATAATGTTCCCACCGAGAAGTAGGGGCCGATATGACAGGAATGGTGTAAAATACTGCATCCGAGATGATAGCCTGCCTTAGGTTAGGATATATAACGCTATAGACGTATATAACATTCCAACCGAAAGGTACGGGACGACAGGAACGGGATTCTGTAAAACATTACCAGCGAGGGGCTAGATGTGTTAGCTTAGGTTATATTAAGTTATAGACCTATATAATGTTCCCACCGAGAAGTAGGGGCCGATACGCCAGGAATGTTGTAAAATACTACATCCGAGATGATAGCCTGCCTTAGGTTAGGATATATAACGCTATAGACGTATATAATATCCCAACCGAGATGTACGGGACGTCACGAACGGTATTCTGTAAAACATTACCAGCGAGGTTCTAGATGTGTTAGGTTAGGTTATATTACGTTATAGACGTATATAATGTTCCCACCGAGAAGTAGAGGCCGATATGCCAAGAATGTTGTAAAATACTGCATCCGAGATGATAGCCTGCCTTAGGTTAGGATATCTAACGCTATAGACGTATATAATTTCCCAACTGAGACGTACGAGACGACACAAACGGGATTCTGTAAAATATTACCAGCGAGGGGCTAGATGGGTTAGGTTAGGTTGTGATACGTTATAGACGTATATAATGTTCCCACCGAGAAGTAGAGGCCAACATGCCGGGAATGTTGTAAAATACTGCGTCCGAGATGATAGCCTGCCTTACGTTAGGATATATAATGCTATAGACGTATATAATATCCCAACCGAGACTTACGGGACGATACGAACGGGATTCTGTAAAATATTACCAGCGAGGGGCTAGATGGGCTAGGTTAGGTTATGTTACGTTATAGACGTATATAATGTTCCCACCGAGAAGTAGGTGCCGATACGACAGGAATGTTGTAAAATACTGCATCCGAGATGTTAGCCTGCCTTAGGTTAGGATATATAACGCTATAGACGTATGTAATATCCCAACTGAGACGTACGGGACGACAGAAACGGGATTCTGTAAAATATTACCAGCGAGGGGCTAGATGGGTTAGGTTAGGTTGTGATACGTTATAGACGTATATAATGTTCCCACCGAGAAGTAGAGGCCGATACGCCAGGCATGATGTAAAATACTACATCCGGGATGTTAGTCTGCCTTAGGTTAGGATATATAACGCTATAGTCGTATATAATGTCCCAACCGAGACGTACGGGACGACACGAACGTGATTCTGTAAAACACTACCAGCGAAGGGCTAGATGTGTTAGTTTAGGTTGTGATACGTTATAGACGTATATAATGTTCCCACCGAGAAGTAGGGGCCGATATGCCAGGAATGTTGTAAAATACTGCATCCGAGATGATAGCCTGCCTTAGGATAGGATATATAACGCTATAGACGTATATAATATTCCAACCGCGATGTACGGGACGTCACGAACGGGATTCTGTAAAACATTACCAGCGAGGGGCTAGATGTGTTAGGTTAGGTTATATTAAGTTATAGACCTATATAAAGTTCCCATCGAGAAGTAGGGGCCGATACGCCGGGAATGTTGTAAAATACTACATCCGAGATGATAGCCTACCTTATGTTAGGATATATAACGCTATAGACGTATATAATATCCCAACCGAGATGTACGGGATGTCACGAACGGTATTCTGTAAAACATTACCTGCGAGGGGCTAGATGTGTTAGGTTAGGTTATATTAAGTTATAGACCTATATAATGTTCCCACCGAGAAGTAGGGGCCGATACGCCAGGAATGTTGTAAAATACTACATCCGAGATGATAGCCTGCCTTAGGTTAGGATATATAACGCTATAGACGTATATAATATCCCAACCGAGATGTACGGGACGTCACGAACGTGATTCTGTAAAACATTACCAGCGAAGGGCTAGATGTGTTAGTTTAGGTTGTGATACGTTATAGACGTATATAATGTTCCCACCGAGAAGTAGGGGCCGATATGCCAGGAATCTTGTAAAATACTGCATCCGAGATGATAGCCTGCCTCAGGTTAGGATATATAACGCTATAGACGTATATAATATTCCAACCGAGACGTACGGGACGACACGAACGTGATTCTGTAAAACACTACCAGCGAAGGGCTAGATGTGTTAGTTTAGGTTGTGATACGTTATAGACGTATATAATGTTCCCACCGAGAAGTAGGGGCCGATATGACAGGAATGGTGTAAAATACTGCATCCGAGATGATAGCCTGCCTTAGGTTAGGATATATAACGCTATAGACGTATATAACATTCCAACCGAAAGGTACGGGACGACAGGAACGGGATTCTGTAAAACATTACCAGCGAGGGGCTAGATGTGTTAGCTTAGGTTATATTAAGTTATAGACCTATATAATGTTCCCACCGAGAAGTAGGGGCCGATACGCCAGGAATGTTGTAAAATACTACATCCGAGATGATAGCCTGCCTTAGGTTAGGATATATAACGCTATAGACGTATATAATATCCCAACCGAGATGTACGGGACGTCACGAACGGTATTCTGTAAAACATTACCAGCGAGGTTCTAGATGTGTTAGGTTAGGTTATATTACGTTATAGACGAATATAATGTTCCCACCGAGAAGTAGAGGCCGATACGCCAGGCATGTTGTAATATACTACATCCGAGATGTTAGCCTGCCTTAGGTTAGGATATATAACGCTATAGACGTATATAATTTCCCAACTGAGACGTACGAGACGACACAAACGGGATTCTGTAAAATATTACCAGCGAGGGGCTAGATGGGTTAGGTTAGGTTGTGATACGTTATAGACGTACATAATGTTCCCACCGAGAAGTAGGGGCCGATACGGCAGGAATGCTGTAAAATACTACATCCGAGATGATAGCCTGCCTTAGGTTAGGATATATAACGCTATAGACGTATATAATATTCCAACCGAGATGTACGGGACGTCACGAACGGGATTCTGTAAAACATTACCAGCGAGGGGCTAGATCTGTTAGGTTAGGTTATATTATGTTATAGACCTATATAATGTTCCCACCGAGAAGTAGGGGCCGATACGCCAGGAATGTTGTAGAATACTACATCCGAGATGATAGCCTGCCGTAGGTTAGGATATATAACGCTATAGACGTATATAATATCCCAACCGAGATGTACGGGACGTCACGAACGGTATTCTGTAAAACATTACCAGCGAGGTTCTAGATGTGTTAGGTTAGGTTATATTACGTTATAGACGAATATAATGTTCCCACCGAGAAGTAGAGGCCGATACGCCAGGCATGTTGTAATATACTACATCCGAGATGTTAGCCTGCCTTAGGTTAGGATATATAACGCTATAGTCGTATATAATGTCCCAACCGAGACGTACGGGACGACACGAACGTGATTCTGTAAAACATTACCAGCGAGGGGCTAGGTGGGTTAGGTTTGGTTGTGATACTTTATAGACGTATATAATGTTCCCACCGAGAAGTAGAGGCCGATATGCCAAGAATGTTGTAAAATACTGCATCCGAGATGATAGCCTGCCTTAGGTTAGGATATATAACGCTATAGACGTATATAATTTCCCAACTGAGACGTACGGGACGACACAAACGGGATTCTGTAAAATATTACCAGCGAGGGGCTAGATGGGTTAGGTTAGGTTGTGATACGTTATAGACGTATATAATGTTCCCACCGAGAAGTAGAGGCCGATACGCCAGGCATGATGTAAAATACTACATCCGGGATGTTAGTCTGCCTTAGGTTAGAATATATAACGCTATAGTCGTATATAATGTCCCAACCGAGACGTACGGGACGACACGAACGTGATTCTGTAAAACACTACCAGCGAAGGGCTAGATGTGTTAGTTTAGGTTGTGATACGTTATAGACGTATATAATGTTCCCACCGAGAAGCAGGGGCCGATATGCCAGGAATGTAGTAAAATACTACATCCGAGATGATAGCCTGCCTTATGTTAGGATATATAACGCTATAGACGTATATAATATTCCAACCGAGACGTACGGGACGACACGAACGTGATTCTGTAAAACACTACCAGCGAAGGGCTAGATGTGTTAGTTTAGGTTGTGATACGTTATAGACGTATATAATGTTCCCACCGAGAAGTAGGGGCCGATATGACAGGAATGGTGTAAAATACTGCATCCGAGATGATAGCCTGCCTTAGGTTAGGATATATAACGCTATAGACGTATATAACATTCCAACCGAAAGGTACGGGACGACAGGAACGGGATTCTGTAAAACATTACCAGCGAGGGGCTAGATGTGTTAGGTTAGGTTATATTAAGTTATAGACCTATTTAATGTTCCCACCGAGAAGTAGGGGCCGATACGCCGGGAATGTTGTAAAATACTACATCCGAGATGATAGCCTGCCTTAGGTTAGGATAAATAACGCTATAGACGTATATAATATCCCAACCGAGACGTACGGGACGACACGAACGGGATTCTGTAAAATATTACCAGCGAGATTCTAGATGTGTTAGGTTAGGTTATATTACGTTATAGACGAATATAATGTTCCCACCGAGAAGTAGAGGCCGATACGGCAGAAATGTTGTAAAATACTACATCCTAGATGATAGCCTGCCTTAGGTTCGGATATATAACGCTATAGACGTATATAATATTCCAACCGAGATGTACGGGACGTCACGAACGGGATTCTGTAAAACATTACCAGCGAGGGGCTAGATGTGTTAGGTTAGGTTATATTAAGTTATAGACCTATATAATGTTCCCACCGAGAAGTAGGGGCCGATACGCCAGGAATGTTGTAAAATACTACATCCGAGATGATAGCCTGCCTTAGGTTAGGATATATAACGCTATAGACGTATATAATATCCCAACCGAGATGTACGGGACGTCACGAACGGTATTCTGTAAAACATTACCAGCGAGGTTCTAGATGTGTTAGGTTAGGTTATATTACGTTATAGACGTATATAATGTTCCCACCGAGAAGTAGAGGCCGATATGCCAAGAATGTTGTAAAATACTGCATCCGAGATGATAGCCTGCCTTAGGTTAGGATATATAACGCTATAGACGTATATAATTTCCCAACTGAGACGTACGAGACGACACAAACGGGATTCTGTAAAATATTACCAGCGAGGGGCTAGATGGGTTAGGTTAGGTTGTGATACATTATAGACGTACATAATGTTCCCACCGAGAAGTAGGGGCCGATACGGCAGGAATGCTGTAAAATACTACATCCGAGATGATAGCCTGCCTTAGGTTAGGATATATAACGCTATAGACGTATATAATATTCCAACCGAGAGGTGCGGGACAACAGGAACGGGATTCTGTAAAACATTACCAGCGAGGGGCTAGATGTGTTAGGTTAGGTTATATTAAGTTATAGACCTATATAATGTTCCCACCGAGAAGTAGGGGCCGATACGCCAGGAATGTTGTAAAATACTACATCCGAGATGATAGCCTGCCTTAGGTTAGGATATATAACGCTATAGACGTATATAATATCCCAACCGAGATGTACGGGACGTCACGAACGGTATTCTGTAAAACATTACCAGCGAGGTTCTAGATGTGTTAGGTTAGGTTATATTACGTTATAGACGAATATAATGTTCCCACCGAGAAGTAGAGGCCGATACGCCAGGCATGTTGTAATATACTACATCCGAGATGTTAGCCTGCCTTAGGTTAGGATATATAACGCTATAGTCGTATATAATGTCCCAACCGAGACGTACGGGCGACACGAACCTGATTCTGTAAAACATTACCAGCGAGGGGCTAGATGTGTTAGTTTAGGTTGTGATACGTTATAGACGTATATAATGTTCCCACCGAGAAGTAGGGGCCGATATGCCAGGAATGTTGTAAAATACTACATCCGAGATGATAGCCTGCCTTAGGATACGATATACAACGCTATAGACGTATATAATATTCCAACCGCGGTGTACGGGACGTCACGAACGGGATTCTGTAAAACATTACCAGCGAGGGGCTAGATGTGTTAGGTTAGGTTATATTAAGTTATAGACCTATATAAAGTTCCCATCGAGAAGTAGGGGCCGATACGCCGGGAATGTTGTAAAATACTACATCCGAGATGATAGCCTACCTTATGTTAGGATATATAACGCTATAGACGTATATAATATCCCAACCGAGATGTACGGGATGTCACGAACGGTATTCTGTAAAACATTACCTGCGAGGGGCTAGATGTGTTAGGTTAGGTTATATTAAGTTATAGACCTATATAATGTTCCCACCGAGAAGTAGGGGCCGATACGCCAGGAATGTTGTAAAATACTACATCCGAGATGATAGCCTGCCTTAGGTTAGGATATATAACGCTATAGACGTATATAATATCCCAACCGAGATGTACGGGACGTCACGAACGTGATTCTGTAAAACATTACCAGCGAAGGGCTAGATGTGTTAGTTTAGGTTGTGATACGTTATAGACGTATATAATGTTCCCACCGAGAAGTAGGGGCCGATATGCCAAGAATCTTGTAAAATACTGCATCCGAGATGATAGCCTGCCTTAGGTTAGGATATATAACGCTATAGACGTATATAATATTCCAACCGAGACGTACGGGACGACACGAACGTGATTCTGTAAAACACTACCAGCGAAGGGCTAGATGTGTTAGTTTAGGTTGTTATACGTTATAGACGTATATAATGTTCCCACCGAGAAGTAGGGGCCGATATGACAGGAATGGTGTAAAATACTGCATCCGAGATGATAGCCTGCCTTAGGTTAGGATATATAACGCTATAGACGTATATAACATTCCAACCGAAAGGTACGGGACGACAGGAACGGGATTCTGTAAAACATTACCAGCGAGGGGCTAGATGTGTTAGCTTAGGTTATATTAAGTTATAGACCTATATAATGTTCCCACCGAGAAGTAGGGGCCGATACGCCAGGAATGTTGTAAAATACTACATCCGAGATGATAGCCTGCCTTAGGTTAGGATATATAACGCTATAGACGTATATAATATCCCAACCGAGATGTACGGGACGTCACGAACGGTATTCTGTAAAACATTACCAGCGAGGTTCTAGATGTGTTAGGTTAGGTTATATTACGTTATAGACGTATATAATGTTCCCACCGAGAAGTAGAGGCCGATATGCCAAGAATGTTGTAAAATACTGCATCCGAGATGATAGCCTGCCTTAGGTTAGGATATCTAACGCTATAGACGTATATAATTTCCCAACTGAGACGTACGAGACGACACAAACGGGATTCTGTAAAATATTACCAGCGAGGGGCTAGATGGGTTAGGTTAGGTTGTGATACGTTATAGACGTACATAATGTTCCCACCGAGAAGTAGGGGCCGATACGGCAGGAATGCTGTAAAATACTACATCCGAGATGATAGCCTGCCTTAGGTTAGGATATATAACGCTATAGACGTATATAATATTCCAACCGAGATGTACGGGACGTCACGAACGGGATTCTGTAAAACATTACCAGCGAGGGGCTAGATCTGTTAGGTTAGGTTATATTATGTTATAGACCTATATAATGTTCCCACCGAGAAGTAGGGGCCGATACGCCAGGAATGTTGTAGAATACTACATGCGAGATGATAGCCTGCCGTAGGTTAGGATATATAACGCTATAGACGTATATAATATCCCAACCGAGATGTACGGGACGTCACGAACGGTATTCTGTAAAACATTACCAGCGAGGTTCTAGATGTGTTAGGTTAGGTTATATTACGTTATAGACGAATATAATGTTCCCACCGAGAAGTAGAGGCCGATACGCCAGGCATGTTGTAATATACTACATCCGAGATGTTAGCCTGCCTTAGGTTAGGATATATAACGCTATAGTCGTATATAATGTCCCAACCGAGACGTACTGGACGACACGAACGTGATTCTGTAAAACATTACCAGCGAGGGGCTAGGTGGGTTAGGTTTGGTTGTGATACGTTATAGACGTATATAATGTTCCCACCGAGAAGTAGAGGCCGATATGCCAAGAATGTTGTAAAATACTGCATCCGAGATGATAGCCTGCCTTAGGTTAGGATATCTAACGCTATAGACGTATATAATTTCCCAACTGAGACGTACGAGACGACACAAACGCGATTCTGTAAAATATTACCAGCGAGGGGCTAGATGTGTTAGGTTAGGTTATATTAAGTTATAGACCTATATAAAGTTCCCATCGAGAAGTAGGGGCCGATACGCCGGGAATGTTGTAAAATACTACATCCGAGATGATAGCCTACCTTATGTTAGGATATATAACGCTATAGACGTATATAATATCCCAACCGAGATGTACGGGATGTCACGAACGGTATTCTGTAAAACATTACCTGCGAGGGGCTAGATGTGTTAGGTTAGGTTATATTAAGTTATAGACCTATATAATGTTCCCACCGAGAAGTAGGGGCCGATACGCCAGGAATCTTGTAAAATACTGCATCCGAGATGATAGCCTGCCTCAGGTTAGGATATATAACGCTATAGACGTATATAATATTCCAACCGAGACGTACGGGACGACACGAACGTGATTCTGTAAAACACTACCAGCGAAGGGCTAGATGTGTTAGTTTAGGTTGTGATACGTTATAGACGTATATAATGTTCCCACCGAGAAGTAGGGGCCGATATGACAGGAATGGTGTAAAATACTGCATCCGAGATGATAGCCTGCCTTAGGTTAGGATATATAACGCTATAGACGTATATAACATTCCAACCGAAAGGTACGGGACGACAGGAACGGGATTCTGTAAAACATTACCAGCGAGGGGCTAGATGTGTTAGCTTAGGTTATATTAAGTTATAGACCTATATAATGTTCCCACCGAGAAGTAGGGGCCGATACGCCAGGAATGTTGTAAAATACTACATCCGAGATGATAGCCTGCCTTAGGTTAGGATATATAACGCTATAGACGTATATAATATCCCAACCGAGATGTACGGGACGTCACGAACGGTATTCTGTAAAACATTACCAGCGAGGTTCTAGATGTGTTAGGTTAGGTTATATTACGTTATAGACGAATATAATGTTCCCACCGAGAAGTAGAGGCCGATACGCCAGGCATGTTGTAATATACTACATCCGAGATGTTAGCCTGCCTTAGGTTAGGATATATAACGCTATAGACGTATATAATTTCCCAACTGAGACGTACGAGACGACACAAACGGGATTCTGTAAAATATTACCAGCGAGGGGCTAGATGGGTTAGGTTAGGTTGTGATACGTTATAGACGTACATAATGTTCCCACCGAGAAGTAGGGGCCGATACGGCAGGAATGCTGTAAAATACTACATCCGAGATGATAGCCTGCCTTAGGTTAGGATATATAACGCTATAGACGTATATAATATTCCAACCGAGATGTACGGGACGTCACGAACGGGATTCTGTAAAACATTACCAGCGAGGGGCTAGATCTGTTAGGTTAGGTTATATTATGTTATAGACCTATATAATGTTCCCACCGAGAAGTAGGGGCCGATACGCCAGGAATGTTGTAGAATACTACATCCGAGATGATAGCCTGCCGTAGGTTAGGATATATAACGCTATAGACGTATATAATATCCCAACCGAGATGTACGGGACGTCACGAACGGTATTCTGTAAAACATTACCAGCGAGGTTCTAGATGTGTTAGGTTAGGTTATATTACGTTATAGACGAATATAATGTTCCCACCGAGAAGTAGAGGCCGATACGCCAGGCATGTTGTAATATACTACATCCGAGATGTTAGCCTGCCTTAGGTTAGGATATATAACGCTATAGTCGTATATAATGTCCCAACCGAGACGTACGGGACGACACGAACGTGATTCTGTAAAACATTACCAGCGAGGGGCTAGGTGGGTTAGGTTTGGTTGTGATACTTTATAGACGTATATAATGTTCCCACCGAGAAGTAGAGGCCGATATGCCAAGAATGTTGTAAAATACTGCATCCGAGATGATAGCCTGCCTTAGGTTAGGATATATAACGCTATAGACGTATATAATTTCCCAACTGAGACGTACGGGACGACACAAACGGGATTCTGTAAAATATTACCAGCGAGGGGCTAGATGGGTTAGGTTAGGTTGTGATACGTTATAGACGTATATAATGTTCCCACCGAGAAGTAGAGGCCGATACGCCAGGCATGATGTAAAATACTACATCCGGGATGTTAGTCTGCCTTAGGTTAGAATATATAACGCTATAGTCGTATATAATGTCCCAACCGAGACGTACGGGACGACACGAACGTGATTCTGTAAAACACTACCAGCGAAGGGCTAGATGTGTTAGTTTAGGTTGTGATACGTTATAGACGTATATAATGTTCCCACCGAGAAGCAGGGGCCGATATGCCAGGAATGTAGTAAAATACTACATCCGAGATGATAGCCTGCCTTATGTTAGGATATATAACGCTATAGACGTATATAATATTCCAACCGAGACGTACGGGACGACACGAACGTGATTCTGTAAAACACTACCAGCGAAGGGCTAGATGTGTTAGTTTAGGTTGTGATACGTTATAGACGTATATAATGTTCCCACCGAGAAGTAGGGGCCGATATGACAGGAATGGTGTAAAATACTGCATCCGAGATGATAGCCTGCCTTAGGTTAGGATATATAACGCTATAGACGTTTATAACATTCCAACCGAAAGGTACGGGACGACAGGAACGGGATTCTGTAAAACATTACCAGCGAGGGGCTAGATGTGTTAGGTTAGGTTATATTAAGTTATAGACCTATTTAATGTTCCCACCGAGAAGTAGGGGCCGATACGCCGGGAATGTTGTAAAATACTACATCCGAGATGATAGCCTGCCTTAGGTTAGGATAAATAACGCTATAGACGTATATAATATCCCAACCGAGACGTACGGGACGACACGAACGGGATTCTGTAAAATATTACCAGCGAGATTCTAGATGTGTTAGGTTAGGTTATATTACGTTATAGACGAATATAATGTTCCCACCGAGAAGTAGAGGCCGATACGGCAGAAATGTTGTAAAATACTACATCCTAGATGATAGCCTGCCTTAGGTTCGGATATATAACGCTATAGACGTATATAATATTCCAACCGAGATGTACGGGACGTCACGAACGGGATTCTGTAAAACATTACCAGCGAGGGGCTAGATGTGTTAGGTTAGGTTATATTAAGTTATAGACCTATATAATGTTCCCACCGAGAAGTAGGGGCCGATACGCCAGGAATGTTGTAAAATACTACATCCGAGATGATAGCCTGCCTTAGGTTAGGATATATAACGCTATAGACGTATATAATATCCCAACCGAGATGTACGGGACGTCACGAACGGTATTCTGTAAAACATTACCAGCGAGGTTCTAGATGTGTTAGGTTAGGTTATATTACGTTATAGACGTATATAATGTTCCCACCGAGAAGTAGAGGCCGATATGCCAAGAATGTTGTAAAATACTGCATCCGAGATGATAGCCTGCCTTAGGTTAGGATATATAACGCTATAGACGTATATAATTTCCCAACTGAGACGTACGAGACGACACAAACGGGATTCTGTAAAATATTACCAGCGAGGGGCTAGATGGGTTAGGTTAGGTTGTGATACATTATAGACGTACATAATGTTCCCACCGAGAAGTAGGGGCCGATACGGCAGGAATGCTGTAAAATACTACATCCGAGATGATAGCCTGCCTTAGGTTAGGATATATAACGCTATAGACGTATATAATATTCCAACCGAGAGGTGCGGGACAACAGGAACGGGATTCTGTAAAACATTACCAGCGAGGGGCTAGATGTGTTAGGTTAGGTTATATTAAGTTATAGACCTATATAATGTTCCCACCGAGAAGTAGGGGCCGATACGCCAGGAATGTTGTAAAATACTACATCCGAGATGATAGCCTGCCTTAGGTTAGGATATATAACGCTATAGACGTATATAATATCCCAACCGAGATGTACGGGACGTCACGAACGGTATTCTGTAAAACATTACCAGCGAGGTTCTAGATGTGTTAGGTTAGGTTATATTACGTTATAGACGAATATAATGTTCCCACCGAGAAGTAGAGGCCGATACGCCAGGCATGTTGTAATATACTACATCCGAGATGTTAGCCTGCCTTAGGTTAGGATATATAACGCTATAGTCGTATATAATGTCCCAACCGAGACGTACGGGCGACACGAACCTGATTCTGTAAAACATTACCAGCGAGGGGCTAGATGTGTTAGTTTAGGTTGTGATACGTTATAGACGTATATAATGTTCCCACCGAGAAGTAGGGGCCGATATGCCAGGAATGTTGTAAAATACTACATCCGAGATGATAGCCTGCCTTAGGATACGATATACAACGCTATAGACGTATATAATATTCCAACCGCGGTGTACGGGACGTCACGAACGGGATTCTGTAAAACATTACCAGCGAGGGGCTAGATGTGTTAGGTTAGGTTATATTAAGTTATAGACCTATATAAAGTTCCCATCGAGAAGTAGGGGCCGATACGCCGGGAATGTTGTAAAATACTACATCCGAGATGATAGCCTACCTTATGTTAGGATATATAACGCTATAGACGTATATAATATCCCAACCGAGATGTACGGGATGTCACGAACGGTATTCTGTAAAACATTACCTGCGAGGGGCTAGATGTGTTAGGTTAGGTTATATTAAGTTATAGACCTATATAATGTTCCCACCGAGAAGTAGGGGCCGATACGCCAGGAATGTTGTAAAATACTACATCCGAGATGATAGCCTGCCTTAGGTTAGGATATATAACGCTATAGACGTATATAATATCCCAACCGAGATGTACGGGACGTCACGAACGTGATTCTGTAAAACATTACCAGCGAAGGGCTAGATGTGTTAGTTTAGGTTGTGATACGTTATAGACGTATATAATGTTCCCACCGAGAAGTAGGGGCCGATATGCCAAGAATCTTGTAAAATACTGCATCCGAGATGATAGCCTGCCTTAGGTTAGGATATATAACGCTATAGACGTATATAATATTCCAACCGAGACGTACGGGACGACACGAACGTGATTCTGTAAAACACTACCAGCGAAGGGCTAGATGTGTTAGTTTAGGTTGTTATACGTTATAGACGTATATAATGTTCCCACCGAGAAGTAGGGGCCGATATGACAGGAATGGTGTAAAATACTGCATCCGAGATGATAGCCTGCCTTAGGTTAGGATATATAACGCTATAGACGTATATAACATTCCAACCGAAAGGTACGGGACGACAGGAACGGGATTCTGTAAAACATTACCAGCGAGGGGCTAGATGTGTTAGCTTAGGTTATATTAAGTTATAGACCTATATAATGTTCCCACCGAGAAGTAGGGGCCGATACGCCAGGAATGTTGTAAAATACTACATCCGAGATGATAGCCTGCCTTAGGTTAGGATATATAACGCTATAGACGTATATAATATCCCAACCGAGATGTACGGGACGTCACGAACGGTATTCTGTAAAACATTACCAGCGAGGTTCTAGATGTGTTAGGTTAGGTTATATTACGTTATAGACGTATATAATGTTCCCACCGAGAAGTAGAGGCCGATATGCCAAGAATGTTGTAAAATACTGCATCCGAGATGATAGCCTGCCTTAGGTTAGGATATCTAACGCTATAGACGTATATAATTTCCCAACTGAGACGTACGAGACGACACAAACGGGATTCTGTAAAATATTACCAGCGAGGGGCTAGATGGGTTAGGTTAGGTTGTGATACGTTATAGACGTACATAATGTTCCCACCGAGAAGTAGGGGCCGATACGGCAGGAATGCTGTAAAATACTACATCCGAGATGATAGCCTGCCTTAGGTTAGGATATATAACGCTATAGACGTATATAATATTCCAACCGAGATGTACGGGACGTCACGAACGGGATTCTGTAAAACATTACCAGCGAGGGGCTAGATCTGTTAGGTTAGGTTATATTATGTTATAGACCTATATAATGTTCCCACCGAGAAGTAGGGGCCGATACGCCAGGAATGTTGTAGAATACTACATGCGAGATGATAGCCTGCCGTAGGTTAGGATATATAACGCTATAGACGTATATAATATCCCAACCGAGATGTACGGGACGTCACGAACGGTATTCTGTAAAACATTACCAGCGAGGTTCTAGATGTGTTAGGTTAGGTTATATTACGTTATAGACGAATATAATGTTCCCACCGAGAAGTAGAGGCCGATACGCCAGGCATGTTGTAATATACTACATCCGAGATGTTAGCCTGCCTTAGGTTAGGATATATAACGCTATAGTCGTATATAATGTCCCAACCGAGACGTACTGGACGACACGAACGTGATTCTGTAAAACATTACCAGCGAGGGGCTAGGTGGGTTAGGTTTGGTTGTGATACGTTATAGACGTATATAATGTTCCCACCGAGAAGTAGAGGCCGATATGCCAAGAATGTTGTAAAATACTGCATCCGAGATGATAGCCTGCCTTAGGTTAGGATATATAACGCTATAGACGTATATAATTTCCCAACTGAGACGTACGGGACGACACAAACGGGATTCTGTAAAATATTACCAGCGAGGGGCTAGATGGGTTAGGTTAGGTTGTGATACGTTATAGACGTATATAATGTTCCCACCGAGAAGTAGGGGCCAACATGCCGGGAATGTTGTAAAATACTGCGTCCGAGATGATAGCCTGCCTTACGTTAGGATATATAACGCTATAGACGTATATAATATCCCAACCGAGACTTACGGGACGATACGAACGGGATTCTGTAAAATATTACCAGCGAGGGGCTAGATGGGCTAGGTTAGGTTATGTTACGTTATAGACGTATATAATGTTCCCACCGAGAAGTAGGTGTCGATACGACAGGAATGTTGTAAAATACTGCATCCGAGATGTTAGCCTGCCTTAGGTTAGGATATATAACGCTATAGACGTATGTAATATCCCAACTGAGACGTACGGGACGACAGAAACGGGATTCTGTAAAATATTACCAGCGAGGGGCTAGATGGGTTAGGTTAGGTTGTGATACGTTATAGACGTATATAATGTTCCCAACGAGAAGTAGGGGCCGATATGCCAGGAATGTGGTAAAATACTGCATCCGAGATGATAGCCTGCCTTACGTTAGGATATATAACGCTATAGACGTATATAACATCCCAACCGAGACTTACGGGACGATACGAACGGGATTCTGTAAAATATTACCAGCGAGGCGCTAGATGGGCTAGGTTAGGTTCGTTACGTTATAGACGTATATAATGTTCCCACCGAGAAGTAGGTGCCGATACGCCAGGAATGGCGCAAAATACTGCATCCGATATGTTAGCCTGCCTTAGGTTAGGATATACAACGCTGTAGACGTATATAATATCCCAACCGACATGTTCGAGACGACAGGAACGGGATTCTGTAAAACATTACCTGCGAGGTGCTAGATGTGTTAGGTTATGTTATATTAAGGTATAGACCTATTCAATGTTCGCACCGAGAAGTAGGGGCCGATACGCCGTGAATGTTGTAAAATACTACATCCGAGACTATAGCCTACCTTAGGTTAGTATATATAACGCTATAGACGTATATAATATCCCAACCGAGATGTACGGGACGTCACGAACGGTATTCTGTAAAACATTACCAGCGAGGTTGTAGATGTGTTAGCTTAGGTTATATTACGTCATAGACAAATATAATGTTCCCACCGAGAAATAGAGGCCGATACGCCAGGCATGATGTAAAATACTACATCCGGGATGTTAGTCTGCCTTAGGTTAGGATATATAACGCTATAGTCGTATATAATGTCCCAACCGAGACGTACGGGACAACACGAACGTGATTCTGTAAAACACTACCAGCGAAGGGCTAGATGTGTTAGTTTAGGTTGTGATACGTTATAGACGTATATAATGTTCCCACCGAGAAGTAGGGGCCGATATGCCAGGAATGTGGTAAAATACTGCATCCGAGATGTTAGCCTGCCTTAGGTTAGGATATACAACGCTGTAGACGTATATAATATCCCAACCGACATGTTCGAGACGACAGGAACGGGATTCTGTAAAACATTACCTGCGAGGTGCTAGATGTGTTAGGTTATGTTATATTAAGTTATAGACCTATTTAATGTTCCCACCGAGAAGTAGGGGCCGATACGCCGGGAATGTTGTAAAATACTACATCCGAGATGATAGCCTGCCTTAGGTTAGGATAAATAACGCTATAGACGTATATAATATCCCAACCGAGATGTACGGGACGTCACGAACGGTATTCTGTAAAACATTACCAGCGAGGTTCTAGATGTGTTAGGTTAGGTTATATTACGTTATAGACGTATATAATGTTCCCACCGAGAAGTAGAGGCCGATATGCCAAGAATGTTGTAAAATACTGCATCCGAGATGATAGCCTGCCTTAGGTTAGGATATATAACGCTATAGACGTATATAATTTCCCAACTGAGACGTACGAGACGACACAAACGGGATTCTGTAAAATATTACCAGCGAGGGGCTAGATGGGTTAGGTTAGGTTGTGATACATTATAGACGTACATAATGTTCCCACCGAGAAGTAGGGGCCGATACGGCAGGAATGCTGTAAAATACTACATCCGAGATGATAGCCTGCCTTAGGTTAGGATATATAACGCTATACACGTATATAATATTCCAACCGAGAGGTGCGGGACAACAGGAACGGGATTCTGTAAAACATTACCAGCGAGGGGCTAGATGTGTTAGGTTAGGTTATATTAAGTTATAGACCTATATAATGTTCCCACCGAGAAGTAGGGGCCGATACGCCAGGAATGTTGTAAAATACTACATCCGAGATGATAGCCTGCCTTAGGTTAGGATATATAACGCTATAGACGTATATAATATCCCAACCGAGATGTACGGGACGTCACGAACGGTATTCTGTAAAACATTACCAGCGAGGTTCTAGATGTGTTAGGTTAGGTTATATTACGTTATAGACGAATATAATGTTCCCACCGAGAAGTAGAGGCCGATACGCCAGGCATGTTGTAATATACTACATCCGAGATGTTAGCCTGCCTTAGGTTAGGATATATAACGCTATAGTCGTATATAATGTCCCAACCGAGACGTACGGGCGACACGAACCTGATTCTGTAAAACATTACCAGCGAGGGGCTAGATGTGTTAGTTTAGGTTGTGATACGTTATAGACGTATATAATGTTCCCACCGAGAAGTAGGGGCCGATATGCCAGGAATGTTGTAAAATACTACATCCGAGATGATAGCCTGCCTTAGGATACGATATATAACGCTATAGACGTATATAATATTCCAACCGCGGTGTACGGGACGTCACGAACGGGATTCTGTAAAACATTACCAGCGAGGGGCTAGATGTGTTAGGTTAGGTTATATTAAGTTATAGACCTATATAAAGTTCCCATCGAGAAGTAGGGGCCGATACGCCGGGAATGTTGTAAAATACTACATCCGAGATGATAGCCTACCTTATGTTAGGATATATAACGCTATAGACGTATATAATATCCCAACCGAGATGTACGGGATGTCACGAACGGTATTCTGTAAAACATTACCTGCGAGGGGCTAGATGTGTTAGGTTAGGTTATATTAAGTTATAGACCTATATAATGTTCCCACCGAGAAGTAGGGGCCGATACGCCAGGAATGTTGTAAAATACTACATCCGAGATGATAGCCTGCCTTAGGTTAGGATATATAACGCTATAGACGTATATAATATCCCAACCGAGATGTACGGGACGTCACGAACGTGATTCTGTAAAACATTACCAGCGAAGGGCTAGATGTGTTAGTTTAGGTTGTGATACGTTATAGACGTATATAATGTTCCCACCGAGAAGGAGGGGCCGATATGCCAAGAATCTTGTAAAATACTGCATCCGAGATGATAGCCTGCCTTAGGTTAGGATATATAACGCTATAGACGTATATAATATTCCAACCGAGACGTACGGGACGACACGAACGTGATTCTGTAAAACACTACCAGCGAAGGGCTAGATGTGTTAGTTTAGGTTGTGATACGTTATAGACGTATATAATGTTCCCACCGAGAAGTAGGGGCCGATATGACAGGAATGGTGTAAAATACTGCATCCGAGATGATAGCCTGCCTTAGGTTAGGATATATAACGCTATAGACGTATATAACATTCCAACCGAAAGGTACGGGACGACAGGAACGGGATTCTGTAAAACATTACCAGCGAGGGGCTAGATGTGTTAGCTTAGGTTATATTAAGTTATAGACCTATATAATGTTCCCACCGAGAAGTAGGGGCCGATACGCCAGGAATGTTGTAAAATACTACATCCGAGATGATAGCCTGCCTTAGGTTAGGATATATAACGCTATAGACGTATATAATATCCCAACCGAGATGTACGGGACGTCACGAACGGTATTCTGTAAAACATTACCAGCGAGGTTCTAGATGTGTTAGGTTAGGTTATATTACGTTATAGACGTATATAATGTTCCCACCGAGAAGTAGAGGCCGATATGCCAAGAATGTTGTAAAATACTGCATCCGAGATGATAGCCTGCCTTAGGTTAGGATATCTAACGCTATAGACGTATATAATTTCCCAACTGAGACGTACGAGACGACACAAACGGGATTCTGTAAAATATTACCAGCGAGGGGCTAGATGGGTTAGGTTAGGTTGTGATACGTTATAGACGTACATAATGTTCCCACCGAGAAGTAGGGGCCGATACGGCAGGAATGCTGTAAAATACTACATCCGAGATGATAGCCTGCCTTAGGTTAGGATATATAACGCTATAGACGTATATAATATTCCAACCGAGATGTACGGGACGTCACGAACGGGATTCTGTAAAACATTACCAGCGAGGGGCTAGATCTGTTAGGTTAGGTTATATTATGTTATAGACCTATATAATGTTCCCACCGAGAAGTAGGGGCCGATACGCCAGGAATGTTGTAGAATACTACATGCGAGATGATAGCCTGCCGTAGGTTAGGATATATAACGCTATAGACGTATATAATATCCCAACCGAGATGTACGGGACGTCACGAACGGTATTCTGTAAAACATTACCAGCGAGGTTCTAGATGTGTTAGGTTAGGTTATATTACGTTATAGACGAATATAATGTTCCCACCGAGAAGTAGAGGCCGATACGCCAGGCATGTTGTAATATACTACATCCGAGATGTTAGCCTGCCTTAGGTTAGGATATATAACGCTATAGTCGTATATAATGTCCCAACCGAGACGTACTGGACGACACGAACGTGATTCTGTAAAACATTACCAGCGAGGGGCTAGGTGGGTTAGGTTTGGTTGTGATACGTTATAGACGTATATAATGTTCCCACCGAGAAGTAGAGGCCGATATGCCAAGAATGTTGTAAAATACTGCATCCGAGATGATAGCCTGCCTTAGGTTAGGATATATAACGCTATAGACGTATATAATTTCCCAACTGAGACGTACGGGACGACACAAACGGGATTCTGTAAAATATTACCAGCGAGGGGCCAGATGGGTTAGGTTAGGTTGTGATACGTTATAGACGTATATAATGTTCCCACCGAGAAGTAGGGGCCAACATGCCGGGAATGTTGTAAAATACTGCGTCCGAGATGATAGCCTGCCTTACGTTAGGATATATAACGCTATAGACGTATATAATATCCCAACCGAGACTTACGGGACGATACGAACGGGATTCTGTAAAATATTACCAGCGAGGGGCTAGATGGGCTAGGTTAGGTTATGTTACGTTATAGACGTATATAATGTTCCCACCGAGAAGTAGGTGTCGATACGACAGGAATGTTGTAAAATACTGCATCCGAGATGTTAGCCTGCCTTAGGTTAGGATATATAACGCTATAGACGTATGTAATATCCCAACTGAGACGTACGGGACGACAGAAACGGGATTCTGTAAAATATTACCAGCGAGGGGCTAGATGGGTTAGGTTAGGTTGTGATACGTTATAGACGTATATAATGTTCCCACCGAGAAGTAGAGGCCGATACGCCAGGCATGATGTAAAATACTACATCCGGGATGTTAGTCTGCCTTAGGTTAGGATATATAACGCTATAGTCGTATATAATGTCCCAACCGAGACGTACGGGACGACACGAACGTGATTCTGTAAAACACTACCAGCGAAGGGCTAGATGTGTTAGTTTAGGTTGTGATACGTTATAGACGTATATAATGTTCCCAACGAGAAGTAGGGGCCGATATGCCAGGAATGTGGTAAAATACTGCATCCGAGATGATAGCCTGCCTTACGTTAGGATATATAACGCTATAGACGTATATAACATCCCAACCGAGACTTACGGGACGATACGAACGGGATTCTGTAAAATATTACCAGCGAGGCGCTAGATGGGCTAGGTTAGGTTCGTTACGTTATAGACGTATATAATGTTCCCACCGAGAAGTAGGTGCCGATACGCCAGGAATGGCGCAAAATACTGCATCCGAGATGTTAGCCTGCCTTAGGTTAGGATATACAACGCTGTAGACGTATATAATATCCCAACCGACATGTTCGAGACGACAGGAACGGGATTCTGTAAAACATTACCTGCGAGGTGCTAGATGTGTTAGGTTATGTTATATTAAGGTATAGACCTATTCAATGTTCGCACCGAGAAGTAGGGGCCGATACGCCGTGAATGTTGTAAAATACTACATCCGAGATGATAGCCTACCTTATGTTAGGATATATAACGCTATAGACGTATATAATATCCCAACCGAGATGTACGGGATGTCACGAACGGTATTCTGTAAAACATTACCTGCGAGGGGCTAGATGTGTTAGGTTAGGTTATATTAAGTTATAGACCTATATAATGTTCCCACCGAGAAGTAGGGGCCGATACGCCAGGAATGTTGTAAAATACTACATCCGAGATGATAGCCTGCCTTAGGTTAGGATATATAACGCTATAGACGTATATAATATCCCAACCGAGATGTACGGGACGTCACGAACGTGATTCTGTAAAACATTACCAGCGAAGGGCTAGATGTGTTAGTTTAGGTTATGATACGTTATAGACGTATATAATGTTCCCACCGAGAAGTAGGGGCCGATATGCCAAGAATCTTGTAAAATACTGCATCCGAGATGATAGCCTGCCTTAGGTTAGGATATATAACGCTATAGACGTATATAATATTCCAACCGAGACGTACGGGACGACACGAACGTGATTCTGTAAAACACTACCAGCGAAGGGCTAGATGTGTTAGTTTAGGTTGTGATACGTTATAGACGTATATAATGTTCCCACCGAGAAGTAGGGGCCGATATGACAGGAATGGTGTAAAATACTGCATCCGAGATGATAGCCTGCCTTAGGTTAGGATATATAACGCTATAGACGTATATAACATTCCAACCGAAAGGTACGGGACGACAGGAACGGGATTCTGTAAAACATTACCAGCGAGGGGCTAGATGTGTTAGCTTAGGTTATATTAAGTTATAGACCTATATAATGTTCCCACCGAGAAGTAGGGGCCGATACGCCAGGAATGTTGTAAAATACTACATCCGAGATGATAGCCTGCCTTAGGTTAGGATATATAACGCTATAGACGTATATAATATCCCAACCGAGATGTACGGGACGTCACGAACGGTATTCTGTAAAACATTACCAGCGAGGTTCTAGATGTGTTAGGTTAGGTTATATTACGTTATAGACGTATATAATGTTCCCACCGAGAAGTAGAGGCCGATATGCCAAGAATGTTGTAAAATACTGCATCCGAGATGATAGCCTGCCTTAGGTTAGGATATCTAACGCTATAGACGTATATAATTTCCCAACTGAGACGTACGAGACGACACAAACGGGATTCTGTAAAATATTACCAGCGAGGGGCTAGATGGGTTAGGTTAGGTTGTGATACGTTATAGACGTACATAATGTTCCCACCGAGAAGTAGGGGCCGATACGGCAGGAATGCTGTAAAATACTACATCCGAGATGATAGCCTGCCTTAGGTTAGGATATATAACGCTATAGACGTATATAATATTCCAACCGAGATGTACGGGACGTCACGAACGGGATTCTGTAAAACATTACCAGCGAGGGGCTAGATCTGTTAGGTTAGGTTATATTATGTTATAGACCTATATAATGTTCCCACCGAGAAGTAGGGGCCGATACGCCAGGAATGTTGTAGAATACTACATGCGAGATGATAGCCTGCCGTAGGTTAGGATATATAACGCTATAGACGTATATAATATCCCAACCGAGATGTACGGGACGTCACGAACGGTATTCTGTAAAACATTACCAGCGAGGTTCTAGATGTGTTAGGTTAGGTTATATTACGTTATAGACGAATATAATGTTCCCACCGAGAAGTAGAGGCCGATACGCCAGGCATGTTGTAATATACTACATCCGAGATGTTAGCCTGCCTTAGGTTAGGATATATAACGCTATAGTCGTATATAATGTCCCAACCGAGACGTACTGGACGACACGAACGTGATTCTGTAAAACATTACCAGCGAGGGGCTAGGTGGGTTAGGTTTGGTTGTGATACGTTATAGACGTATATAATGTTCCCACCGAGAAGTAGAGGCCGATATGCCAAGAATGTTGTAAAATACTGCATCCGAGATGATAGCCTGCCTTAGGTTAGGATATATAACGCTATAGACGTATATAATTTCCCAACTGAGACGTACGGGACGACACAAACGGGATTCTGTAAAATATTACCAGCGAGGGGCTAGATGGGTTAGGTTAGGTTGTGATACGTTATAGACGTATATAATGTTCCCACCGAGAAGTAGGGGCCAACATGCCGGGAATGTTGTAAAATACTGCGTCCGAGATGATAGCCTGCCTTACGTTAGGATATATAACGCTATAGACGTATATAATATCCCAACCGAGACTTACGGGACGATACGAACGGGATTCTGTAAAATATTACCAGCGAGGGGCTAGATGGGCTAGGTTAGGTTATGTTACGTTATAGACGTATATAATGTTCCCACCGAGAAGTAGGTGTCGATACGACAGGAATGTTGTAAAATACTGCATCCGAGATGTTAGCCTGCCTTAGGTTAGGATATATAACGCTATAGACGTATGTAATATCCCAACTGAGACGTACGGGACGACAGAAACGGGATTCTGTAAAATATTACCAGCGAGGGGCTAGATGGGTTAGGTTAGGTTGTGATACGTTATAGACGTATATAATGTTCCCACCGAGAAGTAGAGGCCGATACGCCAGGCATGATGTAAAATACTACATCCGGGATGTTAGTCTGCCTTAGGTTAGGATATATAACGCTATAGTCGTATATAATGTCCCAACCGAGACGTACGGGACGACACGAACGTGATTCTGTAAAACACTACCAGCGAAGGGCTAGATGTGTTAGTTTAGGTTGTGATACGTTATAGACGTATATAATGTTCCCAACGAGAAGTAGGGGCCGATATGCCAGGAATGTGGTAAAATACTGCGTCCGAGATGATAGCCTGCCTTACGTTAGGATATATAACGCTATAGACGTATATAACATCCCAACCGAGACTTACGGGACGATACGAACGGGATTCTGTAAAATATTACCAGCGAGGCGCTAGATGGGCTAGGTTAGGTTCGTTACGTTATAGACGTATATAATGTTCCCACCGAGAAGTAGGTGCCGATACGCCAGGAATGGCGCAAAATACTGCATCCGAGATGTTAGCCTGCCTTAGGTTAGGATATACAACGCTGTAGACGTATATAATATCCCAACCGACATGTTCGAGACGACAGGAACGGGATTCTGTAAAACATTACCTGCGAGGTGCTAGATGTGTTAGGTTATGTTATATTAAGGTATAGACCTATTCAATGTTCGCACCGAGAAGTAGGGGCCGATACGCCGTGAATGTTGTAAAATACTACATCCGAGACTATAGCCTACCTTAGGTTAGTATATATAACGCTATAGACGTATATAATATCCCAACCGAGATGTACGGGACGTCACGAACGGTATTCTGTAAAACATTACCAGCGAGGTTGTAGATGTGTTAGCTTAGGTTATATTACGTCATAGACAAATATAATGTTCCCACCGAGAAATAGAGGCCGATACGCCAGGCATGATGTAAAATACTACATCCGGGATGTTAGTCTGCCTTAGGTTAGGATATATAACGCTATAGTCGTATATAATGTCCCAACCGAGACGTACGGGACAACACGAACGTGATTCTGTAAAACACTACCAGCGAAGGGCTAGATGTGTTAGTTTAGGTTGTGATACGTTATAGACGTATATAATGTTCCCACCGAGAAGTAGGGGCCGATATGCCAAGAATGTTGTAAAATACTGCATCCGAGATGATAGCCTGCCTTAGGTTAGGATATCTAACGCTATAGACGTATATAATTTCCCAACTGAGACGTACGAGACGACACAAACGGGATTCTGTAAAATATTACCAGCGAGGGGCTAGATGGGTTAGGTTAGGTTGTGATACGTTATAGACGTACATAATGTTCCCACCGAGAAGTAGGGGCCGATACGGCAGGAATGCTGTAAAATACTACATCCGAGATGATAGCCTGCCTTAGGTGAGGATATATAACGCTATAGACGTATATAATATTCCAACCGAGAGGTGCGGGACAACAGGAACGGGATTCTGTAAAACATTACCAGCGAGGGGCTAGATGTGTTAGGTTAGGTTATATTAAGTTATAGACCTATATAATGTTCCCACCGAGAAGTAGGGGCCGATACGCCAGGAATGTTGTAAAATACTACATCCGAGATGATAGCCTGCCTTAGGTCAGGATATATAACGCTATAGACGTATATAATATCCCAACCGAGATGTACGGGACGTCACGAACGGTATTCTGTAAAACATTACCAGCGAGGTTCTAGATGTGTTAGGTTAGGTTATATTACGTTATAGACGAATATAATGTTCCCACCGAGAAGTAGAGGCCGATACGCCAGGCATGTTGTAATATACTACATCCGAGATGTTAGCCTGCCTTAGGTTAGGATATATAAATCTATAGACGTATATAATTTCCCAACTGAGACGTACGGGACGACACAAACGGGATTCTGTAAAATATTACCAGCGAGGGGCTAGATGGGTTAGGTTAGGTTGTGATACGTTATAGACGTATATAATGTTCCCACCGAGAAGTAGGGGCCGATACGGCAGGAATGTTGTAAAATACTACATCCGAGATGATAGCCTGCCTTAGGTTAGGATATATAACGCTATAGACGTATATAATATTCCAACCGCGATGTACGGGACGTCACGAACGGGATTCTGTAAAACATTACCAGCGAGGGGCTAGATGTGTTAGGTTAGGTTATATTAAGTTATAGACCTATATAATGTTCCCACCGAGAAGTAGGGGCCGATACGCCAGGAATGTTGTAAAATACTACATCCGAGATGATAGCCTGCCTTAGGTTAGCATATATAACGCTATAGACGTATATAATATCCCAACCGGGATGTACGGGACGTCACGAACGGTATTCTGTAAAACATTACCAGCGAGGTTCTAGATGTGTTAGGTTAGGTTATATTACGTTATAGACAAATATAATGTTCCCACCGAGAAGTAGAGGCCGATACGCCAGGTATGTTGTAATATACTACATCCGAGATGTTAGCCTGCCTTAGGTTAGGATATATAACGCTATAGTCGTATATAATGTCCCAACCGAGACGTACGGGACGACACGAACGTGATTCTGTAAAACATTACCAGCGAGGGGCTAGGTGGGTTAGGTTTGGTTGTGATACGTTATAGACGTATATAATGTTTCCACCGAGAAGTAGAGGCCGATATGCCAAGAATGTTGTAAAATACTGCATCCGAGATGATAGCCTGCCTTAGGTTAGGATATATAACGCTATAGACGTATATAATTTCCCAACTGAGACGTACGGGACGACACAAACGGGATTCTGTAAAATATTACCAGCGAGGGGCTAGATGGGTTAGGTTAGGTTGTGATACGTTATAGACGTATATAATGTTCCCACCGAGAAGTAGGGGCCGATACGGCAGGAATGTTGTAAAATACTACATCCGAGATGATAGCCTGCCTTAGGTTAGGATATATAACGCTATAGACGTATATAATATTCCAACCGAGATGTACGGGACGTCACGAACGGGATTCTGGAAAACATTACCAGCGAGGGGCTAGATGTGTTAGGTTAGGTTGTATTAAGTTATAGACCTATATAATGTTCCCACCGAGAAGTAGGGGCCGATACGCCAGGAATGTTATAAAATACTGCAACCGAGATGATAGCCTGCCTTAGGTTGGGATATATAACGCTATAGACGTAACAATATCCCAACCGAGATGTGCGCGACGTCACGAACGGTATTCTGTAAAACATTACCAGCGAGGTTCTAGATGTGTAACGTTAGGTTATATTACGTTATAGGCGAATATAATGTTCCCACCGAGAAGTAGAGGCCGATACGCCAGGCATGTTTAATATACTACATCCGAGATGTTAGCCTGCCTTAGGTTAGGATATATAACGCTATAGTCGTATATAATGTCCCAACCGAGACGTACGGGACGACACGAACGTGATTCTGTAAAACATTACCAGCGAGGGGCTAGATGTGTTAGTTTAGGTTGTGATACGTTATAGACGTAAATAATGTTCCCACCGAGAAGTAGAGGCCGATATGCCAAGAATGTTGTAAAATACTGCATCCAAGATGATAGCCTGCCTTAGGTTAGGATATATAACGCTATAGACGTATATAATTTCCCAACTGAGACGTACGGGACGACACAAACGGGATTCTGTAAAATATTACCAGCGAGGGGCTAGATGGCTTAGGTTAGGTTGTGATACGTTATAGACGTATATAATGTTCCCACCGAGAAGTAGGGGCCGATACGTCAGGAATGTTGTAAAATACTACATCCGAGATGATAGCCTGCCTTAGGTTAGGATAAATAACGCTATAGACGTATATAATATCCCAACCGAGACGTACGGGACGACACGAACGGGATTCTGTAAAACATTACCTGCGAGGGGCTAGATGTGTTAGGTTAGGATATATTACGTTATAGACGTGTATAATGTACCCACCGAGAAGTAGGGGCCGATACGCCAGGAATGTTATAAAATACTGCAACCGAGATGATAGCCTGCCTTAGGTTATGATATATAACGCTATAGACGTATATAATATCCCAACGGAGATGTACGGGACGTCACGAACGGTATTCTGTAAAACATTACCAGCGAGGTTCTAGATGTGTTAGGTTAGGTTATATTACGTTATAGACGAATATAATGTTCCCACCGAGAAGTAGAGGCCGATACGCCAGGCATGATGTAATATACTACATCCGAGATGTTAGCCTGCCTTAGGTTAGGATATATAACGCTATAGTCGTATATAATGTCCCAACCGAGACGTACGGGACGACACGAACGTGATTCTGTAAAACATTACCAGCGAGGGGCTAGGTGGGTTAGGTTTGGTTGTGATACGTTATAGACGTATATAATGTTCCCACCGAGAAGTAGAGGCCGATATGCCAAGAATGTTGTAAAATACTGCATCCGTAATGATAGCCTGCCTTAGGTTAGGATATATAACGCTATAGACGTATATAATATCCCAACCGAGATGTACGGGCCGTCACGAACGGTATTCTGTAAAACATTACCAGCGAGGTTCTAGATGTGTTAGGTTAGGTTATATTACGTCATAGGCGAATATAATGTTCCCACCGAGAAGTAGAGGCCGATACGCCAGGCATGATGTAAAATACTACATCCGGGATGTTAGTCTGCCTTAGGTTAGGATATATAACGCTATAGTCGTATATAATGTCCCAACCGAGACGTACGGGACGACACGAACGTGATTCTGTAAAACACTACCAGCGAAGGGCTAGATGTGTTAGTTTAGGTTGTGATACGTTATAGACGTATATAATGCTCCCACCGAGAAGTAGGGGCCGATATGCCAGGAATGTTGTAAAATACTGCATCCGAGATGATAGCCTGCCTTAGGTTAGGATATATAACGCCATAGACGTATATAATATTCCAACCGAAAGGTACGGGACGACAGGAACGGGATTCTGTAAAACATTACCTACGAGGGGCTAGATGTGTTAGGTTAGGTTATATTAAGTTATAGACCTATATAATGTTCCCACCGAGAAATAGGGGCCGATACGCCCGGCATGATGTAAAATACTACATCCGAAATGTTAGTCTGCCTTAGGTTAGGATATATAACGCTATAGTCGTATATAATGTCCCAACCGAGATGTACGGGACGACACGAACGTGATTCTGTAAAACATTACCAGCGAGGGGCTAGATGTGTTAGTTTAGGTTGTGATACGTTATAGACGTATGTAATGTTCCCAATGAGAAGTAGGGGCCGATATGCCAAGAATGTTGTAAAATACTGCATCCGAGATGATAGCCTGCCTTAGGTTAGGATATATTACGCTATAGACGTATATAATTTCCCAACTGAGACGTACGAGACGACACAAACGGGATTCTGTAAAATATTACCAGCGAGGGGCTAGATGGGTTAGGTTAGGTTGTGATACGTTATAGACGTATATAATGTTCCCACCGAGAAGTAGGGGCCGATACGGCAGGAATGCTGTAAAATACTACATCCGAGATGATAGCCTGCCTTAGGTTAGAATATATAACGCTATAGACGTATATAATATTCCAACCGAGAGGTACGGGACGACAGGAACGGGATTCTGTAAAACATTACCAGCGATGGGCTAGATGTGTTAGGTTAGGATAAATTAAGTTATAGACCTATATAATGTTCCCACCGAGAAGTAGGGGCCGATACGGCAGGAATGTTGTAAAATACTACATCCGAGATGATAGCCTGCCTTAGGTTAGGATATATAACGCTATAGACGTATATAATATTCCAACCGAGATGTACGGGACGTCACGAACGGGATTCTGGAAAACATTACCAGCGAGGGGCTAGATGTGTTAGGTTAGGTTGTATTAAGTTATAGACCTATATAATGTTCCCACCGAGAAGTAGGGGCCGATACGCCAGGAATGTTATAAAATACTGCAACCGAGATGATAGCCTGCCTTAGGTTGGGATATATAACGCTATAGACGTAACAATATCCCAACCGAGATGTGCGCGACGTCACGAACGGTATTCTGTAAAACATTACCAGCGAGGTTCTAGATGTGTAACGTTAGGTTATATTACGTTATAGGCGAATATAATGTTCCCACCGAGAAGTAGAGGCCGATACGCCAGGCATGTTTAATATACTACATCCGAGATGTTAGCCTGCCTTAGGTTAGGATATATAACGCTATAGTCGTATATAATGTCCCAACCGAGACGTACGGGACGACACGAACGTGATTCTGTAAAACATTACCAGCGAGGGGCTAGATGTGTTAGTTTAGGTTGTGATACGTTATAGACGTAAATAATGTTCCCACCGAGAAGTAGAGGCCGATATGCCAAGAATGTTGTAAAATACTGCATCCAAGATGATAGCCTGCCTTAGGTTAGGATATATAACGCTATAGACGTATATAATTTCCCAACTGAGACGTACGGGACGACACAAACGGGATTCTGTAAAATATTACCAGCGAGGGGCTAGATGGCTTAGGTTAGGTTGTGATACGTTATAGACGTATATAATGTTCCCACCGAGAAGTAGGGGCCGATACGTCAGGAATGTTGTAAAATACTACATCCGAGATGATAGCCTGCCTTAGGTTAGGATAAATAACGCTATAGACGTATATAATATCCCAACCGAGACGTACGGGACGACACGAACGGGATTCTGTAAAACATTACCTGCGAGGGGCTAGATGTGTTAGGTTAGGATATATTACGTTATAGACGTGTATAATGTACCCACCGAGAAGTAGGGGCCGATACGCCAGGAATGTTATAAAATACTGCAACCGAGATGATAGCCTGCCTTAGGTTATGATATATAACGCTATAGACGTATATAATATCCCAACGGAGATGTACGGGACGTCACGAACGGTATTCTGTAAAACATTACCAGCGAGGTTCTAGATGTGTTAGGTTAGGTTATATTACGTTATAGACGAATATAATGTTCCCACCGAGAAGTAGAGGCCGATACGCCAGGCATGATGTAATATACTACATCCGAGATGTTAGCCTGCCTTAGGTTAGGATATATAACGCTATAGTCGTATATAATGTCCCAACCGAGACGTACGGGACGACACGAACGTGATTCTGTAAAACATTACCAGCGAGGGGCTAGGTGGGTTAGGTTTGGTTGTGATACGTTATAGACGTATATAATGTTCCCACCGAGAAGTAGAGGCCGATATGCCAAGAATGTTGTAAAATACTGCATCCGTAATGATAGCCTGCCTTAGGTTAGGATATATAACGCTATAGACGTATATAATATCCCAACCGAGATGTACGGGCCGTCACGAACGGTATTATGTAAAACATTACCAGCGAGGTTCTAGATGTGTTAGGTTAGGTTATATTACGTCATAGGCGAATATAATGTTCCCACCGAGAAGTAGAGGCCGATACGCCAGGCATGATGTAAAATACTACATCCGGGATGTTAGTCTGCCTTAGGTTAGGATATATAACGCTATAGTCGTATATAATGTCCCAACCGAGACGTACGGGACGACACGAACGTGATTCTGTAAAACACTACCAGCGAAGGGCTAGATGTGTTAGTTTAGGTTGTGATACGTTATAGACGTATATAATGCTCCCACCGAGAAGTAGGGGCCGATATGCCAGGAATGTTGTAAAATACTGCATCCGAGATGATAGCCTGCCTTAGGTTAGGATATATAACGCTATAGACGTATATAATATTCCAACCGAAAGGTACGGGACGACAGGAACGGGATTCTGTAAAACATTACCTACGAGGGGCTAGATGTGTTAGGTTAGGTTATATTAAGTTATAGACCTATATAATGTTCCCACCGAGAAATAGGGGCCGATACGCCAGGCATGATGTAAAATACTACATCCGAAATGTTAGTCTGCCTTAGGTTAGGATATATAACGCTATAGTCGTATATAATGTCCCAACCGAGATGTACGGGACGACACGAACGTGATTCTGTAAAACATTACCAGCGAGGGGCTAGATGTGTTAGTTTAGGTTGTGATACGTTATAGACGTATGTAATGTTCCCACCGAGAAGTAGGGGCCGATACGCCAGGAATGTTATAAAATACTGCAACCGAGATGATAGCCTGCCTTAGGTTGGGATATATAACGCTATAGACGTAACAATATCCCAACCGAGATGTGCGCGACGTCACGAACGGTATTCTGTAAAACATTACCAGCGAGGTTCTAGATGTGTAACGTTAGGTTATATTATATTAGGTTATATTAGGTTATAGGCGAATATAATGTTCCCACCGAGAAGTAGAGGCCGATACGCCAGGCATGTTTAATATACTACATCCGAGATGTTAGCCTGCCTTAGGTTAGGATATATAACGCTATAGTCGTATATAATGTCCCGACCGAGACGTACGGGACGACACGAACGTGATTCTGTAAAACATTACCAGCGAGGGGCTAGATGTGTTAGTTTAGGTTGTGATACGTTATAGACGTAAATAATGTTCCCACCGAGAAGTAGAGGCCGATATGCCAAGAATGTTGTAAAATACTGCATCCAAGATGATAGCCTGCCTTAGGTTAGGATATATAACGCTATAGACGTATATAATTTCCCAACTGAGACGTACGGGACGACACAAACGGGATTCTGTAAAATATTACCAGCGAGGGGCTAGATGGCTTAGGTTAGGTTGTGATACGTTATAGACGTATATAATGTTCCCACCGAGAAGTAGGGGCCGATACGTCAGGAATGTTGTAAAATACTACATCCGAGATGATAGCCTGCCTTAGGTTAGGATAAATAACGCTATAGACGTATATAATATCCCAACCGAGACGTACGGGACGACACGAACGGGATTCTGTAAAACATTACCTGCGAGGGGCTAGATGTGTTAGGTTAGGATATATTACGTTATAGACGTGTATAATGTACCCACCGAGAAGTAGGGGCCGATACGCCAGGAATGTTATAAAATACTGCAACCGAGATGATAGCCTGCCTTAGGTTATGATATATAACGCTATAGACGTATATAATATCCCAACGGAGATGTACGGGACGTCACGAACGGTATTCTGTAAAACATTACCAGCGAGGTTCTAGATGTGTTAGGTTAGGTTATATTACGTTATAGACGAATATAATGTTCCCACCGAGAAGTAGAGGCCGATACGCCAGGCATGATGTAATATACTACATCCGAGATGTTAGCCTGCCTTAGGTTAGGATATATAACGCTATAGTCGTATATAATGTCCCAACCGAGACGTACGGGACGACACGAACGTGATTCTGTAAAACATTACCAGCGAGGGGCTAGGTGGGTTAGGTTTGGTTGTGATACGTTATAGACGTATATAATGTTCCCACCGAGAAGTAGAGGCCGATATGCCAAGAATGTTGTAAAATACTGCATCCGTAATGATAGCCTGCCTTAGGTTAGGATATATAACGCTATAGACGTATATAATATCCCAACCGAGATGTACGGGCCGTCACGAACGGTATTCTGTAAAACATTACCAGCGAGGTTCTAGATGTGTTAGGTTAGGTTATATTACGTCATAGGCGAATATAATGTTCCCACCGAGAAGTAGAGGCCGATACGCCAGGCATGATGTAAAATACTACATCCGGGATGTTAGTCTGCCTTAGGTTAGGATATATAACGCTATAGTCGTATATAATGTCCCAACCGAGACGTACGGGACGACACGAACGTGATTCTGTAAAACACTACCAGCGAAGGGCTAGATGTGTTAGTTTAGGTTGTGATACGTTATAGACGTATATAATGCTCCCACCGAGAAGTAGGGGCCGATATGCCAGGAATGTTGTAAAATACTGCATCCGAGATGATAGCCTGCCTTAGGTTAGGATATATAACGCTATAGACGTATATAATATTCCAACCGAAAGGTACGGGACGACAGGAACGGGATTCTGTAAAACATTACCTACGAGGGGCTAGATGTGTTAGGTTAGGTTATATTAAGTTATAGACCTATATAATGTTCCCACCGAGAAATAGGGGCCGATACGCCAGGCATGATGTAAAATACTACATCCGAAATGTTAGTCTGCCTTAGGTTAGGATATATAACGCTATAGTCGTATATAATGTCCCAACCGAGATGTACGGGACGACACGAACGTGATTCTGTAAAACATTACCAGCGAGGGGCTAGATGTGTTAGTTTAGGTTGTGATACGTTATAGACGTATGTAATGTTCCCAATGAGAAGTAGGGGCCGATATGCCAAGAATGTTGTAAAATACTGCATCCGAGATGATAGCCTGCCTTAGGTTAGGATATATAACGCTATAGACGTATATAATTTCCCAACTGAGACGTACGAGACGACACAAACGGGATTCTGTAAAATATTACCAGCGAGGGGCTAGATGGGTTAGGTTAGGTTGTGATACGTTATAGACGTATATAATGTTCCCACCGAGAAGTAGGGGCCGATACGGCAGGAATGCTGTAAAATACTACATCCGAGATGATAGCCTGCCTTAGGTTAGGATATATAACGCTATAGACGTATATAATATTCCAACCGAGAGGTACGGGACGACAGGAACGGGATTCTGTAAAACATTACCAGCGATGGGCTAGATGTGTTAGGTTAGGATAAATTAAGTTATAGACCTATATAATGTTCCCACCGAGAAGTAGGGGCCGATACGGCAGGAATGTTGTAAAATACTACATCCGAGATGATAGCCTGCCTTAGGTTAGGATATATAACGCTATAGACGTATATAATATTCCAACCGAGATGTACGGGACGTCACGAACGGGATTCTGGAAAACATTACCAGCGAGGGGCTAGATGTGTTAGGTTAGGTTGTATTAAGTTATAGACCTATATAATGTTCCCACCGAGAAGTAGGGGCCGATACGCCAGGAATGTTATAAAATACTGCAACCGAGATGATAGCCTGCCTTAGGTTGGGATATATAACGCTATAGACGTAACAATATCCCAACCGAGATGTGCGCGACGTCACGAACGGTATTCTGTAAAACATTACCAGCGAGGTTCTAGATGTGTAACGTTAGGTTATATTACGTTATAGGCGAATATAATGTTCCCACCGAGAAGTAGAGGCCGATACGCCAGGCATGTTTAATATACTACATCCGAGATGTTAGCCTGCCTTAGGTTAGGATATATAACGCTATAGTCGTACATAATGTCCCGACCGAGACGTACGGGACGACACGAACGTGATTCTGTAAAACATTACCAGCGAGGGGCTAGATGTGTTAGTTTAGGTTGTGATACGTTATAGACGTAAATAATGTTCCCACCGAGAAGTAGAGGCCGATATGCCAAGAATGTTGTAAAATACTGCATCCAAGATGATAGCCTGCCTTAGGTTAGGATATATAACGCTATAGACGTATATAATTTCCCAACTGAGACGTACGGGACGACACAAACGGGATTCTGTAAAATATTACCAGCGAGGGGCTAGATGGCTTAGGTTAGGTTGTGATACGTTATAGACGTATATAATGTTCCCACCGAGAAGTAGGGGCCGATACGTCAGGAATGTTGTAAAATACTACATCCGAGGTGATAGCCTGCCTTAGGTTAGGATAAATAACGCTATAGACGTATATAATATCCCAACCGAGACGTACGGGACGACACGAACGGGATTCTGTAAAACATTACCTGCGAGGGGCTAGATGTGTTAGGTTAGGATATATTACGTTATAGACGTGTATAATGTACCCACCGAGAAGTAGGGGCCGATACGCCAGGAATGTTATAAAATACTGCAACCGAGATGATAGCCTGCCTTAGGTTATGATATATAACGCTATAGACGTATATAATATCCCAACGGAGATGTACGGGACGTCACGAACGGTATTCTGTAAAACATTACCAGCGAGGTTCTAGATGTGTTAGGTTAGGTTATATTACGTTATAGACGAATATAATGTTCCCACCGAGAAGTAGAAGCCGATACGCCAGGCATGATGTAATATACTACATCCGAGATGTTAGCCTGCCTTAGGTTAGGATATATAACGCTATAGTCGTATATAATGTCCCAACCGAGACGTACGGCACGACACGAACGTGATTCTGTAAAACATTACCAGCGAGGGGCTAGGTGGGTTAGGTTTGGTTGTGATACGTTATAGACGTATATAATGTTCCCACCGAGAAGTAGAGGCCGATATGCCAAGAATGTTGTAAAATACTGCATCCGTAATGGTAGCCTGCCTTAGGTTAGGATATATAACGCTATAGACGTATATAATATTCCAACCGAAAGGTACGGGACGACAGGAACGGGATTCTGTAAAACATTACCTACGAGGGGCTAGATGTGTTAGGTTAGGTTATATTAAGTTATAGACCTATATAATGTTCCCACCGAGAAGTAGGGGCCGATACGCCAGGAATATTGTAAAATACTACATCCGAGATGATAGCATGCCTTAGGTTAGGATATATAACCCTATAGTCGTATATAATGTCCCAACCGAGATGTACGGGACGACACGAACGTGATTCTGTAAAACATTACCAGCGAGGGGCTAGATGTGTTAGTTTAGGTTGTGATACGTTATAGACGTATGTAATGTTCCCAATGAGAAGTAGGGGCCGATATGCCAGGAATGTTGTAAAATACTGCATTCCGAGATGATAGCCTGCCTTAGGTTAGGATATATAACGCTATAGACGTATATAATATCCCAACTGAGACGTACGGGACGCAACAAACGGGATTCTGTAAAATATTACCAGCGTGGGGCTAGATGGGTTAGGTTAGGTTGTGATACGTTATAGACGCATATAATGTTCCCACCGAGAAGTAGGGGCCGATATGCCAGGAATGTTGTAAAATACTGCATCCGAGATGAGAGCCTGCCTTAGGTTAGGATATATAACGCTATAGACGTATATAATATTCCAACCGAGAGGTACGGGACGACAGGAACGGGATTCTGTAAAACATTACCAGCGAGGGGCTAGATGTGTTAGGTTAGGTTATATTAAGTTATAGACCTATATAATGTTCCCACCGAGAAGTAGAGGCCGATATGCCAAGAATGTTGTAAAATACTGCATCCGAGATGATAGCCTGCCTTAGGTTAGGATATATAACGCTATAGACGTATATAATTTCCCAACTGAGACGTACGAGACGACACAAACGGGATTCTGTAAAATATTACCAGCGAGGGGCCAGATGGGTTAGGTTAGGTTGTGATACGTTATAGACGTATATAATGTTCCACCGAGAAGTAGGGGCCGATACGGCAGGAATGCTGTAAAATACTACATCCGAGATGATAGCCTGCCTTAGGTTAGGATATATAACGCTATAGACGTATATAATATTCCAACCGAGAGGTGCGGGACGACAGGAACGGGATTCTGTAAAACATTACCAGCGAGGGGCTAGATGTGTTAGGTTAGGTTATATTAAGTTATAGATCTATATAATGTTCCCACCGAGAAGTAGGGGCCGATACGCCAGGAATGTTGTAAAATACTACATCCGAGATGATAGCATGCCTTAGGTTAGGATATATAACGCTATAGACGTATATAATATCCCAACCGAGATGTACGGGACGTCACGAACGGTATTCTGTAAAACATTACCAGCGAGGTTCTAGATGTGTTAGGTTAGGTTATATTACGTTATAGATGTATGTAATGTTCCCAATGAGAAGTAGGGGCCGATACGCCAGGCATGATGTAAAATACTACATCCGAAGTGTTAGCCTGCCTTAGGTTAGGATATATATCGCTGTAGACGATTATAATGTCCCATCCGAGACGTACGGGACGACAGGAACGGGATTCTGTAAAACATTACCAGCGAGGGGCTAGATGGGTTAGGTTAGGTTGTGGTACGTTATAGACGTATATAATGTTCCCACCGAGAAGCAGGGGCCGATACGTCAGGAATGTTGTAAAATGCTACATACGAGATGATGGCCTGCCTTGGGGTAGGATAAATAACGCTATAGACGTATATAATATTCCAACCAAGACGTACGTGACGACACGAACGGGATGCTGTAAAACATTACCAGCGAGGGGCTAGATGTGTTAGGTTAGGATATATTACGTTATAGACGTGTATAATGTACCCACAGAGAAGTAGGGGCCGATACGCCAGGAATGGCGTAAAATACTGCATCCGAGATGTTAGCCTGCCTTAGGTTAGGATATATAACGCTGTAGACGTAATAATATCCCAACCGAGATGTACGGGACGTCACGAACGGTATTCTGTAAAACATTACCAGCGAGGTTCTAGATGTGTAACGTTAGGTTATATTACGTTATAGACAAATATAATGTTCCCACCGAGAAGTAGAGGCCGATACGCCAGGCATGTTGTAATATACTACATCCGAGATGTTAGCCTGCCTTAGGTTAGGATGTATAACGCTATAGTCGTATATAATGTCCCAACCGAGACGTACGGGACGACACGAACGTGATTCTGTAAAACATTACCAGCGAGGGGCTAGATGTCTTAGTTTAGGTTGTGATACGTTATAGACGTATATAATGTTCCCACCGAGAAGTAGAGGCCGATATGCCAAGAATGTTGTAAAATACTGCATCCGAGATGATAGCCTGCCTTAGGTTAGGATATATAACTCTATAGAAGTATATAATTTCCCAACTGAGACGTACGGGACGACACAAACGGGATTCTGTAAAATATTACCAGCGAGGGGCTAGATAGGTTAGGTTAGGTTGTAATACGTTATAGACGTATATAATGTTCCCACCGAGAAGTAGGGGCCGATACGGCAGGAATGTTGTAAAATACTACATCCGAGATGATAATCTGTCTTAGGTTAGGATATATAACGCAATAGACGTATATAATACTCCAACCGCGATGTACGGGACGTCACGAACGGGATTCTGTAAAACATTACCAGCGAGGGGCTAGATGTGTTAGGTTAGGTTATATTACGTTATAGACGTGTATAATGTACCCACAGAGAAGTAGGGGCCGATACGCCAGGAATGGCGTAAAATACTGCATCCGAGATGTTAGCCTGCCTTAGGTTAGGATATATAACGCTGTAGACGTAATAATATCCCAACCGAGATGTACGGGACGTCACGAACGGTATTCTGTAAAACATTACCAGCGAGGTTCTAGATATGTAACGTTAGGTTATATTACGTTATAGACGAATATAATGTTCCCACCGAGAAGTAGAGGCCGATACGCCAGGCATGTTGTAATATACTACATCCGAGATGTTAGCCTGCCTTAGGTTAGGATATATAACGCTATAGTCGTATATAATGTCCCAACCGAGACGTACGGGACGACACGAACGTGATTCTGTAAAACATTACCAGCGAGGGGCTAGATGTGTTAGTTTAGGTTGTGATACGTTATAGACGTATATAATGTTCCCACCGAGAAGTAGAGGCCGATATGCCAAGAATGTTGTAAAATACTGCATCCGAGATGATAGCCTGCCTTAGGTTAGGATATATAACGCTATAGACGTATATAATATTCCAACCGAGAGGTGCGGGACGACAGGAACGAGATTCTGTAAAACATTACCAGCGAGGGGCTAGATGTGTTAGGTTAGGTTATATTAAGTTATAGACCTATATAATGTTCCCACCGAGAAGTAGGGGCCGATACGCCACTAATGTTGTAAAATACTACAACCGAGATGATAGCCTGCCTTAGGTTAGGATATATAACGCTATAGACGTATATAATTTCCCAACTGAGACGTACGGGACGACACAAACGGGATTCTGTAAAATATTACCAGCGAGGGGCTAGATGGGTTAGGTTAGGTTGTGGTACGTTATAGACGTATATAATGTTCCCACCGAGAAGTAGAGGCCGATATGACAAGAATGTTGTAAAATACTGCATCCGAGATGATAGCCTGCCTTAGGTTAGGATATATAACGCTATAGACGTATATAATTTCCCAACTGAGACGTACGAGACGACACAAACGGGATTCTGTAAAATATTACCAGCGAGGGGCCAGATGGGTTAGGTTAGGTTGTGATACGTTATAGACGTATATAATGTTCCACCGAGAAGTAGGGGCCAATACGGAAGGAATGCTGTAAAATACTACATCCGAGATGATAGCCTGCCTTAGGTTAGGATATATAACGCTATAGACGTATATAATATCCCAACGGAGATGTACGGGACGTCACGAACGGTATTCTGTAAAACATTACCAGCGAGGTTCTAGATGTGTTAGGTTAGGTTATATTACGTTATAGACGAATATAATGTTCCCACCGAGAAGTAGAGGCCGATACGCCAGGCATGATGTAATATACTACATCCGAGATGTTAGCCTGCCTTAGGTTAGGATATATAACGCTATAGTCGTATATAATGTCCCAACCGAGACGTACGGGACGACACGAACGTGATTCTGTAAAACATTACCAGCGAGGGGCTAGGTGGGTTAGGTTTGGTTGTGATACGTTATAGACGTATATAATGTTCCCACCGAGAAGTAGAGGCCGATATGCCAAGAATGTTGTAAAATACTGCATCCGTAATGATAGCCTGCCTTAGGTTATGATATATAACGCTATAGACGTATATAATATCCCAACCGAGATGTACGGGCCGTCACGAACGGTATTCTGTAAAACATTACCAGCGAGGTTCTAGATGTGTTAGGTTAGGTTATATTACGTCATAGGCGAATATAATGTTCCCACCGAGAAGTAGAGGCCGATACGCCAGGCATGATGTAAAATACTACATCCGTGATGTTAGTCTGCCTTAGGTTAGGATATATAACGCTATAGTCGTATATAATGTCCCAACCGAGACGTACGGGACGACACGAACGTGATTCTGTAAAACACTACCAGCGAAGGGCTAGATGTGTTAGTTTAGGTTGTGATACGTTATAGACGTATATAATGTTCCCACCGAGAAGTAGGGGCCGATATGCCAGGAATGTTGTAAAATACTGCATCCGAGATGATAGCCTGCCTTAGGTTAGGATATATAACGCTATAGACGTATATAATATTCCAACCGAAAGATACGGGACGACAGGAACGGGATTCTGTAAAACATTACCTACGAGGGGCTAGATGTGTTAGGTTAGGTTATATTAAGTTATAGACCTATATAATGTTCCCACCGAGAAATAGGGGCCGATACGCCAGGCATGATGTAAAATACTACATCCGAAATGTTAGTCTGCCTTAGGTTAGGATATATAACGCTATAGTCGTATATAATGTCCCAACCGAGATGTACGGGACGACACGAACGTGATTCTGTAAAACATTACCAGCGAGGGGCTAGATGTGTTAGTTTAGGTTGTGATACGTTATAGACGTATGTAATGTTCCCAATGAGAAGTAGGGGCCGATATGCCAAGAATGTTGTAAAATACTGCATCCGAGATGATAGCCTGCCTTAGGTTAGGATATATAACGCTATAGACGTATATAATTTCCCAACTGAGACGTACGAGACGACACAAACGGGATTCTGTAAAATATTACCAGCGAGGGGCTAGATGGGTTAGGTTAGGTTGTGATACGTTATAGACGTACATAATGTTCCCACCGAGAAGTAGGGGCCGATACGGCAGGAATGCTGTAAAATACTACATCCGAGATGATAGCCTGCCTTAGGTTAGGATATATAACGCTATAGACGTATATAATATTCCAACCGAGAGGTACGGGACGACAGGAACGGGATTCTGTAAAACATTACCAGCGATGGGCTAGATGTGTTAGGTTAGGATAAATTAAGTTATAGACCTATATAATGTTCCCACCGAGAAGTAGGGGCCGATACGCCAGGAATATTGTAAAATACTACATCCGAGATGATAGCATGCCTTAGGTTAGGATATATAACCCTATAGTCGTATATAATGTCCCAACCGAGATGTACGGGACGACACGAACGTGATTCTGTAAAACATTACCAGCGAGGGGCTAGATGTGTTAGTTTAGGTTGTGATACGTTATAGACGTATGTAATGTTCCCAATGAGAAGTAGGGGCCGATATGCCAGGAATGTTGTAAAATACTGCATTCCGAGATGATAGCCTGCCTTAGGTTAGGATATATAACGCTATAGACGTATATAATATCCCAACTGAGACGTACGGGACGCAACAAACGGGATTCTGTAAAATATTACCAGCGTGGGGCTAGATGGGTTAGGTTAGGTTGTGATACGTTATAGACGCATATAATGTTCCCACCGAGAAGTAGGGGCCGATATGCCAGGAATGTTGTAAAATACTGCATCCGAGATGAGAGCCTGCCTTAGGTTAGGATATATAACGCTATAGACGTATATAATATTCCAACCGAGAGGTACGGGACGACAGGAACGGGATTCTGTAAAACATTACCAGCGAGGGGCTAGATGTGTTAGGTTAGGTTATATTAAGTTATAGACCTATATAATGTTCCCACCGAGAAGTAGAGGCCGATATGCCAAGAATGTTGTAAAATACTGCATCCGAGATGATAGCCTGCCTTAGGTTAGGATATATAACGCTATAGACGTATATAATTTCCCAACTGAGACGTACGAGACGACACAAACGGGATTCTGTAAAATATTACCAGCGAGGGGCCAGATGGGTTAGGTTAGGTTGTGATACGTTATAGACGTTTATAATGTTCCACCGAGAAGTAGGGGCCGATACGGCAGGAATGCTGTAAAATACTACATCCGAGATGATAGCCTGCCTTAGGTTAGGATATATAACGCTATAGACGTATATAATATTCCAACCGAGAGGTGCGGGACGACAGGAACGGGATTCTGTAAAACATTACCAGCGAGGGGCTAGATGTGTTAGGTTAGGTTATATTAAGTTATAGATCTATATAATGTTCCCACCGAGAAGTAGGGGCCGATACGCCAGGAATGTTGTAAAATACTACATCCGAGATGATAGCATGCCTTAGGTTAGGATATATAACGCTATAGACGTATATAATATCCCAACCGAGATGTACGGGACGTCACGAACGGTATTCTGTAAAACATTACCAGCGAGGTTCTAGATGTGTTAGGTTAGGTTATATTACGTTATAGACGTATGTAATGTTCCCAATGAGAAGTAGGGGCCGATACGCCAGGCATGATGTAAAATACTACATCCGAGATGTTAGCCTGCCTTAGGTTAGGATATATAACGCTATAGTCGTATATAATGTCCCAACCGAGACGTACGGGACGACAGGAACGTGATTCTGTAAAACATTACCATCGAGGGGCTAGATGGGTTAGGTTAGGTTGTGATACGTTATAGACGTATATAATGTTCCCACCGAGAAGTAGGGGCCGATACGGCAGGAATGCTGTAAAATACTACATCCGAGATGATAGCCTGCCTTAGGTTAGGATATATAACGCTATAGACGTATATAATATTCCAACCGAGAGGTAAGGGACGACAGGAACGGGATTCTGTATAACATTACCAGCGAGGGGCTAGATGTGTTAGGTTAGGATATATTACGTTATAGACGTGTATAATGTACCCACAGAGAAGTAGGGGCCGATACGCCAGGAATGGCGTAAAATACTGCATCCGAGATGTTAGCCTGCCTTAGGTTAGGATATATAACGCTGTAGACGTAATAATATCCCAACCGAGATGTACGGGACGTCACGAACGGTATTCTGTAAAACATTACCAGCGAGGTTCTAGATGTGTAACGTTAGGTTATATTACGTTATAGACGAATATAATGTTCCCACCGAGAAGTAGAGGCCGATACGCCAGGCATGTTGTAATATACTACATCCGAGATGTTAGCCTGCCTTAGGTTAGGATATATAACGCTATAGTCGTATATAATGTCCCAACCGAGACGTACGGGACGACACGAACCTGATTCTGTAAAACATTACCAGCGAGGGGCTAGATGTGTTAGTTTAGGTTGTGATACGTTATAGACGTATATAATGTTCCCACCGAGAAGTAGAGGCCGATATGCCAAGAATGTTGTAAAATACTGCATTCGAGATGATAGCCTGCCTTAGGTTAGGATACATAACTCTATAGACGTATATAATTTCCCAACTGAGACGTACGGGACGACACAAACGGGATTCTGTAAAATATTACCAGCGAGGGGCTAGATGGGTTAGGTTAGGTTGTGGTACGTTATAGACGTATATAATGTTCCCACCGAGAAGTAGGGGCCGATACGGCAGGAATGCTGTAAAATACTACATCCGAGATGATAGCCTGCCATAGGTTAGGATATATAACGCTATAGACGTATATAATATTCCAACCGAGAGGTAAGGGACGACAGGAACGGGATTCTGTATAACATTACCAGCGAGGGGCTAGATGTGTTAGGTTAGGTTATATTAAGTTATAGACCTATATAATGTTCCCACCGAGAAGTAGGGGCCGATACGCCAGGAATGTTGTAAAATACTACTTCCGAGATGATAGCCTGCCTTAGGTTAGGATATATAACGCTATAGACGTATATAATATCCCAACCGAGATGTACGGGACGTCACGAACGGTATTCTGTAAAACATTACCAGCGAGGTTCTAGATGTGTTAGGTTAGGTTATATTACGTTATAGATGTATGTAATGTTCCCAATGAGAAGTAGGGGCCGATACGCCAGGCATGATGTAAAATACTACATCCGAAGTGTTAGCCTGCCTTAGGTTAGGATATATATCGCTGTAGACGATTATAATGTCCCATCCGAGACGTACGGGACGACAGGAACGGGATTCTGTAAAACATTACCAGCGAGGGGCTAGATGGGTTAGGTTAGGTTGTGGTACGTTATAGACGTATATAATGTTCCCACCGAGAAGCAGGGGCCGATACGTCAGGAATGTTGTAAAATGCTACATACGAGATGATGGCCTGCCTTGGGGTAGGATAAATAACGCTATAGACGTATATAATATTCCAACCAAGACGTACGTGACGACACGAACGGGATGCTGTAAAACATTACCAGCGAGGGGCTAGATGTGTTAGGTTAGGATATATTACGTTATAGACGTGTATAATGTACCCACAGAGAAGTAGGGGCCGATACGCCAGGAATGGCGTAAAATACTGCATCCGAGATGTTAGCCTGCCTTAGGTTAGGATATATAACGCTGTAGACGTAATAATATCCCAACCGAGATGTACGGGACGTCACGAACGGTATTCTGTAAAACATTACCAGCGAGGTTCTAGATGTGTAACGTTAGGTTATATTACGTTATAGACAAATATAATGTTCCCACCGAGAAGTAGAGGCCGATACGCCAGGCATGTTGTAATATACTACATCCGAGATGTTAGCCTGCCTTAGGTTAGGATATATAACGCTATAGTCGTATATAATGACCCAACCGAGACGTACGGGACGACACGAACGTGATTCTGTAAAACATTACCAGCGAGGGGCTAGATGTCTTAGTTTAGGTTGTGATACGTTATAGACGTATATAATGTTCCCACCGAGAAGTAGAGGCCGATATGCCAAGAATGTTGTAAAATACTGCATCCGAGATGATAGCCTGCCTTAGGTTAGGATATATAACGCTATAGACGTATATAATATTCCAACCGAGAGGTGCGGGACGACAGGAACGAGATTCTGTAAAACATTACCAGCGAGGGGCTAGATGTGTTAGGTTAGGTTATATTAAGTTATAGACCTATATAATGTTCCCACCGAGAAGTAGGGGCCGATACGCCACTAATGTTGTAAAATACTACATCCGAGATGATAGCCTGCCTTAGGTTAGGATATATAACGCTATAGACGTATATAATTTCCCAACTGAGACGTACGGGACGACACAAACGGGATTCTGTAAAATATTACCAGCGAGGGGCTAGATGGGTTAGGTTAGGTTGTCGTACGTTATAGACGTATATAATGTTCCCACCGAGAAGTAGAGGCCGATATGACAAGAATGTTGTAAAATACTGCATCCGAGATGATAGCCTGCCTTAGGTTAGGATATATAACGCTATAGACGTATATAATTTCCCAACTGAGACGTACGAGACGACACAAACGGGATTCTGTAAAATATTACCAGCGAGGGGCCAGATGGGTTAGGTTAGGTTGTGATACGTTATAGACGTATATAATGTTCCACCGAGAAGTAGGGGCCGATACGGAAGGAATGCTGTAAAATACTACATCCGAGATGATAGCCTGCCTTAGGTTAGGATATATAACGCTATAGACGTATATAATATTCCAACCGAGAGGTGCGGGACGACAGGAACAGGATTCTGTAAAACATTACCAGCGAGGGGCTAGATGTGTTAGGTTAGGTTATATTAAGTTATAGACCTATATAATGTTCCCACCGAGAAGTAGGGGCCGATACGCCAGGAATGTTGTAAAATACTACATCCGAGATGATAGCCTGCCTTAGGTTAGGATATATAACGCTATAGACGTATATAATTTCCCAACTGAGACGTACGGGACGACACAAACGGGATTCTGTAAAATATTACCAGCGAGGGGCTAGATGGGTTAGGTTAGGTTGTGGTACGTTATAGACGTATATAATGTTCCCACCGAGAAGCAGGGGCCGATACGTCAGGAATGTTGTAAAATACTACATCCGAGATGATAGCCTGCCTTAGGTTAGGATATATAACGCAATAGACGTATATAATATTCCAACCGCGATGTACGGGACGTCACGAACGGGATTCTGTAAAACATTACCAGCGAGGGGCTAGATGTGTTAGGTTAGGTTATATTACGTTATAGACGTGTATAATGTACCCACAGAGAAGTAGGGGCCGATACGGCAGGAATGTTGTAAAATACTGCATCCGAGATGATAGCCTGCCTTAGGTTAGGATATATAACGCTATAGACGTATATGATATTCCAACCGCGATGTACGGGACGATACGAACGTGATTCTGTAAAACATTACCAGCGAGGGGCTAGATGTGTTAGTTTAGGTTGTGATACGTTATAGACGTATATAATGTTCCCACCGAGAAGTAGAGGCCGATATGCCAAGAATGTTGTAAAATACTGCATCCGAGATGCTAGCCTGCCTTAGGTTAGGATATATAACGCTATAGACGTATATAATATTCCAACCGAGAGGTAAGGGACGACAGGAACGGGATTCTGTATAACATTACCAGCGAGGGGCTAGATGTGTTAGGTTAGGTTATATTAAGTTATAGACCTATATAATGTTCCCACCGAGAAGTAGGGGCCGATACGCCAGGCATGATGTAAAATACTACATCCGAAGTGTTAGCCTGCCTTAGGTTAGGATATATATCGCTGTAGACGATTATAATGTCCCATCCGAGACGTACGGGACGACAGGAACGGGATTCTGTAAAACATTACCAGCGAGGGGCTAGATGGGTTAGGTTAGGTTGTGGTACGTTATAGACGTATATAATGTTCCCACCGAGAAGCAGGGGCCGATACGTCAGGAATGTTGTAAAATGCTACATACGAGATGATGGCCTGCCTTGGGGTAGGATAAATAACGCTATAGACGTATATAATATTCCAACCAAGACGTACGTGACGACACGAACGGGATGCTGTAAAACATTACCAGCGAGGGGCTAGATGTGTTAGGTTAGGTTATATTACGTTATAGACGTGTATAATGTACCCACAGAGAAGTAGGGGCCGATACGCCAGGAATGGCGTAAAATACTGCATCCGAGATGTTAGCCTGCCTTAGGTTAGGATATATAACGCTGTAGACGTAATAATATCCCAACCGAGATGTACGGGACGTCACGAACGGTATTCTGTAAAACATTACCAGCGAGGTTCTAGATGTGTAACGTTAGGTTATATTACGTTATAGACGAATATAATGTTCCCACCGAGAAGTAGAGGCCGATACGCCAGGCATGTTGTAATATACTACATCCGAGATGTTAGCCTGCCTTAGGTTAGGATATATAACGCTATAGTCGTATATAATGTCCCAACCGAGACGTACGGGACGACACGAACGTGATTCTGTAAAACATTACCAGCGAGGGGCTAGATGTCTTAGTTTAGGTTGTGATACGTTATAGACGTATATAATGTTCCCACCGAGAAGTAGAGGCCGATATGCCAAGAATGTTGTAAAATACTGCATCCGAGATGATAGCCTGCCTTAGGTTAGGATATATAACTCTATAGAAGTATATAATTTCCCAACTGAGACGTACGGGACGACACAAACGGGATTCTGTAAAATATTACCAGCGAGGGGCTAGATAGGTTAGGTTAGGTTGTAATACGTTATAGACGTATATAATGTTCCCACCGAGAAGTAGGGGCCGATACGGCAGGAATGTTGTAAAATACTACATCCGAGATGATAGCCTGTCTTAGGTTAGGATATATAACGCAATATACGTATATAATACTCCAACCGCGATGTACGGGACGTCACGAACGGGATTCTGTAAAACATTACCAGCGAGGGGCTAGATGTGTTAGGTTAGGTTATATTACGTTATAGACGTGTATAATGTACCCACAGAGAAGTAGGGGCCGATACGCCAGGAATGGCGTAAAATACTGCATCCGAGATGTTAGCCTGCCTTAGGTTAGGATATATAACGCTGTAGACGTAATAATATCCCAACCGAGATGTACGGGACGTCACGAACGGTATTCTGTAAAACATTACCAGCGAGGTTCTAGATATGTAACGTTAGGTTATATTACGTTATAGACGAATATAATGTTCCCACCGAGAAGTAGAGGCCGATACGCGAGGCATGTTGTAATATACTACATCCGAGATGTTAGCCTGCCTTAGGTTAGGATATATAACGCTATAGTCGTATATAATGTCCCAACCGAGACGTACGGGACGACACGAACGTGATTCTGTAAAACATTACCAGCGAGGGGCTAGATGTGTTAGTTTAGGTTGTGATACGTTATAGACGTATATAATGTTCCCACCGAGAAGTAGAGGCCGATATGCCAAGAATGTTGTAAAATACTGCATCCGAGATGATAGCCTGCCTTAGGTTAGGATACATAACTCTATAGACGTATATAATTTCCCAACTGAGACGTACGGGACGACACGAACGTGATTCTGTAAAACATTACCAGCGAGGGGCTAGATGTGTTAGTTTAGGTTGTGATACGTTATAGACGTATATAATGTTCCCACCGAGAAGTAGAGGCCGATATGCCAAGAATGTTGTAAAATACTGCATCCGAGATGATAGCCTGCCTTAGGTTAGGATATATAACGCTTTAGACGTATATAATTTCCCAACTGAGACGTACGAGACGACACAAACGGGATTCTGTAAAATATTACCAGCGAGGGGCCAGATGGGTTAGGTTAGGTTGTGATACGTTATAGACGTATATAATGTTCCACCGAGAAGTAGGGGCCGATACGGCAGGAATGCTGTAAAATACTACATCCGAGATGATAGCCTGCCTTAGGTTAGGATATATAACGCTATAGACGTATATAATATTCCAACCGAGAGGTGCGGGACGACAGGAACGAGATTCTGTAAAACATTACCAGCGAGGGGCTAGATGTGTTAGGTTAGGTTATATTAAGTTATAGACCTATATAATGTTCCCACCGAGAAGTAGGGGCCGATACGCCAGGAATGTTGTAAAATACTACATCCGAGATGATAGCCTGCCTTAGGTTAGGATATATAACGCTATAGACGTATATAATTTCCCAACTGAGACGTACGGGACGACACAAACGGGATTCTGTAAAATATTACCAGCGAGGGGCTAGATGGGTTAGGTTAGGTTGTGGTACGTTATAGACGTATATAATGTTCCCACCGAGAAGTAGAGGCCGATATGACAAGAATGTTGTAAAATACTGCATCCGAGATGATAGCCTGCCTTAGGTTAGGATATATAACGCTATAGACGTATATAATTTCCCAACTGAGACGTACGAGACGACACAAACGGGATTCTGTAAAATATTACCAGCGAGGGGCCAGATGGGTTAGGTTAGGTTGTGATACGTTATAGACGTATATAATGTTCCACCGAGAAGTAGGGGCCGATACGGCAGGAATGCTGTAAAATACTACATCCGAGATGATAGCCTGCCTTAGGTTAGGATATATAACGCTATAGACGTATATAATATTCCAACCGAGAGGTGCGGGACGACAGGAACAGGATTCCGTAAAACATTACCAGCGAGGGGCTAGATGTGTTAGGTTAGGTTATATTACGTTATAGACGTGTATAATGTACCCACAGAGAAGTAGGGGCCGATACGCCAGGAATGGCGTAAAATACTGCATCCGAGATGTTAGCCTGCCTTAGGTTAGGATATATAACGCTGTAGACGTAATAATATCCCAACCGAGATGTACGGGACGTCACGAACGGTATTCTGTAAAACATTACCAGCGAGGTTCTAGATATGTAACGTTAGGTTATATTACGTTATAGACGAATATAATGTTCCCACCGAGAAGTAGAGGCCGATACGCCAGGCATGTTGTAATATACTACATCCGAGATGTTAGCCTGCCTTAGGTTAGGATATATAACGCTATAGTCGTATATAATGTCCCAACCGAGACGTACGGGACGACACGAACGTGATTCTGTAAAACATTACCAGCGAGGGGCTAGATGTGTTAGTTTAGGTTGTGATACGTTATAGACGTATATAATGTTCCCACCGAGAAGTAGAGGCCGATATGCCAAGAATGTTGTAAAATACTGCATCCGAGATGATAGCCTGCCTTAGGTTAGGATATATAACGCTATAGACGTATATAATATTCCAACCGAGAGGTGCGGTACGACAGGAACGAGATTCTGTAAAACATTACCAGCGAGGGGCTAGATGTGTTAGGTTAGGTTATATTAAGTTATAGACCTATATAATGTTCCCACCGAGAAGTAGGGGCCGATACGCCACTAATGTTGTAAAATACTACATCCGAGATGATAGCCTGCCTTAGGTTAGGATATATAACGCTATAGACGTATATAATTTCCCAACTGAGACGTACGGGACGACACAAACGGGATTCTGTAAAATATTACCAGCGAGGGGCTAGATGGGTTAGGTTAGGTTGTGGTACGTTATAGACGTATATAATGTTCCCACCGAGAAGTAGAGGCCGATATGACAAGAATGTTGTAAAATACTGCATCCGAGATGATAGCCTGCCTTAGGTTAGGATATATAACGCTATAGACGTATATAATTTCCCAACTGAGACGTACGAGACGACACAAACGGGATTCTGTAAAATATTACCAGCGAGGGGCCAGATGGGTTAGGTTAGGTTGTGATACGTTATAGACGTATATAATGTTCCACCGAGAAGTAGGGGCCGATACGGAAGGAATGCTGTAAAATACTACATCCGAGATGATAGCCTGCCTTAGGTTAGGATATATAACGCTATAGACGTATATAATATTCCAACCGAGAGGTGCGGGACGACAGGAACAGGATTCTGTAAAACTTTACCAGCGAGGGGCTAGATGTGTTAGGTTAGGTTATATTAAGTTATAGACCTATATAATGTTCCCACCGAGAAGTAGGGGCCGATACGCCAGGAATGTTGTAAAATACTACATCCGAGATGATAGCCTGCCTTAGGTTAGGATATATAACGCTATAGACGTATATAATTTCCCAACTGAGACGTACGGGACGACACAAACGGGATTCTGTAAAATATTACCAGCGAGGGGCTAGATGGGTTAGGTTAGGTTGTGGTACGTTATAGACGTATATAATGTTCCCACCGAGAAGCAGGGGCCGATACGTCAGGAATGTTGTAAAATACTACATCCGAGATGATAGCCTGCCTTAGGTTAGGATATATAACGCAATAGACGTATATAATATTCCAACCGCGATGTACGGGACGTCACGAACGGGATTCTGTAAAACATTACCAGCGAGGGGCTAGATGTGTTAGGTTAGGTTATATTACGTTATAGACGTGTATAATGTACCCACAGAGAAGTAGGGGCCGATACGGCAGGAATGTTGTAAAATACTGCATCCGAGATGATAGCCTGCCTTAGGTTAGGATATATAACGCTATAGACGTATATGATATTCCAACCGCGATGTACGGGACGATACGAACGTGATTCTGTAAAACATTACCAGCGAGGGGCTAGATGTGTTAGTTTAGGTTGTGATACGTTATAGACGTATATAATGTTCCCACCGAGAAGTAGAGGCCGATATGCCAAGAATGTTGTAAAATACTGCATCCGAGATGATAGCCTGCCTTAGGTTAGGATATATAACTCTATGGAAGTATATAATTTCCCAACTGAGACGTACGGGACGACACAAACGGGATTCTGTAAAATATTACCAGCGAGGGCCTAGATAGGTTAGGTTAGGTTGTAATACGTTATAGACGTATATAATGTTCCTGCCGAGAAGTAGGGGCCGATACGGCAGGAATGTTGTAAAATACTACATCCGAGATGATAGCCTGCCTTAGGTTAGGATATATAACGCAATAGACGTATATAATATTCCAACCGCGATGTACGGGACGTCACGAACGGGATTCTGTAAAACATTACCAGCGAGGGGCTAGATGTGTTAGGTTAGGTTATATTACGTTATAGACGTGTATAATGTACCCACAGAGAAGTAGGGGCCGATACGCCAGGAATGGCGTAAAATACTGCATCCGAGATGTTAGCCTGCCTTAGGTTAGGATATATAACGCTATAGACGTATATAATATTCCAACCGCGATGTACGGGACGACACGAACGTGATTCTGTAAAACATTACCAGCGAGGGGCTAGATGTGTTAGTTTAGGTTGTGATACGTTATAGACGTATATAATGTTCCCACCGAGAAGTAGAGGCCGATATGCCAAGAATGTTGTAAAATACTGCATCCGAGATGATAGCCTGCCTTAGGTTAGGATGTATAACGCTATAGACGTATATAATTTCCCAACTGAGACGTACGAGACGACACAAACGGGATTCTGTAAAATATTACCAGCGAGGGGCTAGATGGGTTAGGTTAGGTTGTGGTACGTTATAGACGTATATAATGTTCCCACCGAGAAGTAGGGGCCGATACGGCAGGAATGCTGTAAAATACTACATCCGAGATGATAGCCTGCCTTAGGTTAGGATATATAACGCTATAGACGTATATAATATTCCAACCGAGAGGTAAGGGACGACAGGAACGGGATTCTGTATAACATTACCAGCGAGGGGCTAGATGTGTTAGGTTAGGTTATATTAAGTTATAGACCTATATAATGTTCCCACCGAGAAGTAGGGGCCGATACGCCAGGCATGATGTAAAATACTACATCCGAAGTGTTAGCCTGCCTTAGGTTAGGATATATATCGCTGTAGACGATTATAATGTCCCATCCGAGACGTACGGGACGACAGGAACGGGATTCTGTAAAACATTACCAGCGAGGGGCTAGATGGGTTAGGTTAGGTTGTGGTACGTTATAGACGTATATAATGTTCCCACCGAGAAGCAGGGGCCGATACGTCAGGAATGTTGTAAAATGCTACATACGAGATGATGGCCTGCCTTGGGGTAGGATAAATAACGCTATAGACGTATATAATATTCCAACCAAGACGTACGTGACGACACGAACGGGATGCTGTAAAACATTACCAGCGAGGGGCTAGATGTGTTAGGTTAGGTTATATTACGTTATAGACGTGTATAATGTACCCACAGAGAAGTAGGGGCCGATACGCCAGGAATGGCGTAAAATACTGCATCCGAGATGTTAGCCTGCCTTAGGTTAGGATATATAACGCTGTAGACGTAATAATATCCCAACCGAGATGTACGGGACGTCACGAACGGTATTCTGTAAAACATTACCAGCGAGGTTCTAGATGTGTAACGTTAGGTTATATTACGTTATAGACGAATATAATGTTCCCACCGAGAAGTAGAGGCCGATACGCCAGGCATGTTGTAATATACTACATCCGAGATGTTAGCCTGCCTTAGGTTAGGATATATAACGCTATAGTCGTATATAATGTCCCAACCGAGACGTACGGGACGACACGAACGTGATTCTGTAAAACATTACCAGCGAGGGGCTAGATGTCTTAGTTTAGGTTGTGATACGTTATAGACGTATATAATGTTCCCACCGAGAAGTAGAGGCCGATATGCCAAGAATGTTGTAAAATACTGCATCCGAGATGATAGCCTGCCTTAGGTTAGGATATATAACTCTATAGAAGTATATAATTTCCCAACTGAGACGTACGGGACGACACAAACGGGATTCTGTAAAATATTACCAGCGAGGGGCTAGATAGGTTAGGTTAGGTTGTAATACGTTATAGACGTATATAATGTTCCCACCGAGAAGTAGGGGCCGATACGGCAGGAATGTTGTAAAATACTACATCCGAGATGATAGCCTGTCTTAGGTTAGGATATATAACGAAATATACGTATATAATACTCCAACCGCGATGTACGGGACGTCACGAACGGGATTCTGTAAAACATTACCAGCGAGGGGCTAGATGTGTTAGGTTAGGTTATATTACGTTATAGACGTGTATAATGTACCCACAGAGAAGTAGGGGCCGATACGCCAGGAATGGCGTAAAATACTGCATCCGAGATGTTAGCCTGCCTTAGGTTAGGATATATAACGCTATAGACGTATATAATATTCCAACCGCGATGTACGGGACGACACGAACGTGATTCTGTAAAACATTACCAGCGAGGGGCTAGATGTGTTAGTTTAGGTTGTGATACGTTATAGACGTATATAATGTTCCCACCGAGAAGTAGAGGCCGATATGCCAAGAATGTTGTAAAATACTGCATCCGAGATGATAGCCTGCCTTAGGTTAGGATGTATAACGCTATAGACGTATATAATTTCCCAACTGAGACGTACGAGACGACACAAACGGGATTCTGTAAAATATTACCAGCGAGGGGCTAGATGGGTTAGGTTAGGTTGTGGTACGTTATAGACGTATATAATGTTCCCACCGAGAAGTAGGGGCCGATACGGCAGGAATGCTGTAAAATACTACATCCGAGATGATAGCCTGCCTTAGGTTAGGATATATAACGCTATAGACGTATATAATATTCCAACCGAGAGGTAAGGGACGACAGGAACGGGATTCTGTATAACATTACCAGCGAGGGGCTAGATGTGTTAGGTTAGGTTATATTAAGTTATAGACCTATATAATGTTCCCACCGAGAAGTAGGGGCCGATACGCCAGGCATGATGTAAAATACTACATCCGAAGTGTTAGCCTGCCTTAGGTTAGGATATATATCGCTGTAGACGATTATAATGTCCCATCCGAGACGTACGGGACGACAGGAACGGGATTCTGTAAAACATTACCAGCGAGGGGCTAGATGGGTTAGGTTAGGTTGTGGTACGTTATAGACGTATATAATGTTCCCACCGAGAAGCAGGGGCCGATACGTCAGGAATGTTGTAAAATGCTACATACGAGATGATGGCCTGCCTTGGGGTAGGATAAATAACGCTATAGACGTATATAATATTCCAACCAAGACGTACGTGACGACACGAACGGGATGCTGTAAAACATTACCAGCGAGGGGCTAGATGTGTTAGGTTAGGTTATATTACGTTATAGACGTGTATAATGTACCCACAGAGAAGTAGGGGCCGATACGCCAGGAATGGCGTAAAATACTGCATCCGAGATGTTAGCCTGCCTTAGGTTAGGATATATAACGCTGTAGACGTAATAATATCCCAACCGAGATGTACGGGACGTCACGAACGGTATTCTGTAAAACATTACCAGCGAGGTTCTAGATGTGTAACGTTAGGTTATATTACGTTATAGACGAATATAATGTTCCCACCGAGAAGTAGAGGCCGATACGCCAGGCATGTTGTAATATACTACATCCGAGATGTTAGCCTGCCTTAGGTTAGGATATATAACGCTATAGTCGTATATAATGTCCCAACCGAGACGTACGGGACGACACGAACGTGATTCTGTAAAACATTACCAGCGAGGGGCTAGATGTCTTAGTTTAGGTTGTGATACGTTATAGACGTATATAATGTTCCCACCGAGAAGTAGAGGCCGATATGCCAAGAATGTTGTAAAATACTGCATCCGAGATGATAGCCTGCCTTAGGTTAGGATATATAACTCTATAGAAGTATATAATTTCCCAACTGAGACGTACGGGACGACACAAACGGGATTCTGTAAAATATTACCAGCGAGGGGCTAGATAGGTTAGGTTAGGTTGTAATACGTTATAGACGTATATAATGTTCCCACCGAGAAGTAGGGGCCGATACGGCAGGAATGTTGTAAAATACTACATCCGAGATGATAGCCTGTCTTAGGTTAGGATATATAACGCAATATACGTATATAATACTCCAACCGCGATGTACGGGACGTCACGAACGGGATTCTGTAAAACATTACCAGCGAGGGGCTAGATGTGTTAGGTTAGGTTATATTACGTTATAGACGTGTATAATGTACCCACAGAGAAGTAGGGGCCGATACGCCAGGAATGGCGTAAAATACTGCATCCGAGATGTTAGCCTGCCTTAGGTTAGGATATATAACGCTGTAGACGTAATAATATCCCAACCGAGATGTACGGGACGTCACGAACGGTATTCTGTAAAACATTACCAGCGAGGTTCTAGATATGTAACGTTAGGTTATATTACGTTATAGACGAATATAATGTTCCCACCGAGAAGTAGAGGCCGATACGCCAGGCACGTTGTAATATACTACATCCGAGATGTTAGCCTGCCTTAGGTTAGGATATATAACGCTATAGTCGTATATAATGTCCCAACCGAGACGTACGGGACGACACGAACGTGATTCTGTAAAACATTACCAGCGAGGGGCTAGATGTGTTAGTTTAGGTTGTGATACGTTATAGACGTATATAATGTTCCCACCGAGAAGTAGAGGCCGATATGCCAAGAATGTTGTAAAATACTGCATCCGAGATGATAGCCTGCCTTAGGTTAGGATACATAACTCTATAGACGTATATAATTTCCCAACTGAAACGTACGGGACGACACGAACGTGATTCTGTAAAACATTACCAGCGAGGGGCTAGATGTGTTAGTTTAGGTTGTGATACGTTATAGACGTATATAATGTTCCCACCGAGAAGTAGAGGCCGATATGCCAAGAATGTTGTAAAATACTGCATCCGAGATGATAGCCTGCCTTAGGTTAGGATATATAACGCTTTAGACGTATATAATTTCCCAACTGTGACGTACGAGACGACACAAACGGGATTCTGTAAAATATTACCAGCGAGGGGCCAGATGGGTTAGGTTAGGTTGTGATACGTTATAGACGTATATAATGTTCCACCGAGAAGTAGGGGCCGATACGGCAGGAATGCTGTAAAATACTACATCCGAGATGATAGCCTGCCTTAGGTTAGGATATATAACGCTATAGACGTATATAATATTCCAACCGAGAGGTGCGGGACGACAGGAACGAGATTCTGTAAAACATTACCAGCGAGGGGCTAGATGTGTTAGGTTAGGTTATATTAAGTTATAGACCTATATAATGTTCCCACCGAGAAGTAGGGGCCGATACGCCAGGAATGTTGTAAAATACTACATCCGAGATGATAGCCTGCCTTAGGTTAGGATATATAACGCTATAGACGTATATAATTTCCCAACTGAGACGTACGGGACGACACAAACGGGATTCTGTAAAATATTACCAGCGAGGGGCTAGATGGGTTAGGTTAGGTTGTGGTACGTTATAGACGTATATAATGTTCCCACCGAGAAGTAGAGGCCGATATGACAAGAATGTTGTAAAATACTGCATCCGAGATGATAGCCTGCCTTAGGTTAGGATATATAACGCTATAGACGTATATAATTTCCCAACTGAGACGTACGAGACGACACAAACGGGATTCTGTAAAATATTACCAGCGAGGGGCCAGATGGGTTAGGTTAGGTTGTGATATGTTATAGACGTATATAATGTTCCACCGAGAAGTAGGGGCCGATACGGCAGGAATGCTGTAAAATACTACATCCGAGATGATAGCCTGCCTTAGGTTAGGATATATAACGCTATAGACGTATATAATATTCCAACCGAGAGGTGCGGGACGACAGGAACAGGATTCCGTAAAACATTACCAGCGAGGGGCTAGATGTGTTAGGTTAGGTTATATTAAGTTATAGACCTATATAATGTTCCCACCGAGAAGTAGGGGCCGATACGCCAGGAATGTTGTAAAATACTACATCCGAGATGATAGCCTGCCTTAGGTTAGGATATATAACGCTATAGACGTATATAATTTCCCAACTGAGACGTACGGGACGACACAAACGGGATTCTGTAAAATATTACCAGCGAGGGGCTAGATGGGTTAGGTTAGGTTGTGGTACGTTATAGACGTATATAATGTTCCCACCGAGAAGTAGGGGCCGATACGGCAGGAATGTTGTAAAATACTACATCCGAGATGATAGCCTGTCTTAGGTTAGGATATATAACGCAATATACGTATATAATACTCCAACCGCGATGTACGGGACGTCACGAACGGGATTCTGTAAAACATTACCAGCGAGGGGCTAGATGTGTTAGGTTAGGTTATATTACGTTATAGACGTGTATAATGTACCCACAGAGAAGTAGGGGCCGATACGCCAGGAATGGCGTAAAATACTGCATCCGAGATGTTAGCCTGCCTTAGGTTAGGATATATAACGCTATAGACGTATATAATATTCCAACCGCGATGTACGGGACGACACGAACGTGATTCTGTAAAACATTACCAGCGAGGGGCTAGATGTGTTAGTTTAGGTTGTGATACGTTATAGACGTATATAATGTTCCCACCGAGAAGTAGAGGCCGATATGCCAAGAATGTTGTAAAATACTGCATCCGAGATGATAGCCTGCCTTAGGTTAGGATGTATAACGCTATAGACGTATATAATTTCCCAACTGAGACGTACGAGACGACACAAACGGGATTCTGTAAAATATTACCAGCGAGGGGCTAGATGGGTTAGGTTAGGTTGTGGTACGTTATAGACGTATATAATGTTCCCACCGAGAAGTAGGGGCCGATACGGCAGGAATGCTGTAAAATACTACATCCGAGATGATAGCCTGCCTTAGGTTAGGATATATAACGCTATAGACGTATATAATATTCCAACCGAGAGGTAAGGGACGACAGGAACGGGATTCTGTATAACATTACCAGCGAGGGGCTAGATGTGTTAGGTTAGGTTATATTAAGTTATAGACCTATATAATGTTCCCACCGAGAAGTAGGGGCCGATACGCCAGGCATGATGTAAAATACTACATCCGAAGTGTTAGCCTGCCTTAGGTTAGGATATATATCGCTGTAGACGATTATAATGTCCCATCCGAGACGTACGGGACGACAGGAACGGGATTCTGTAAAACATTACCAGCGAGGGGCTAGATGGGTTAGGTTAGGTTGTGGTACGTTATAGACGTATATAATGTTCCCACCGAGAAGCAGGGGCCGATACGTCAGGAATGTTGTAAAATGCTACATACGAGATGATGGCCTGCCTTGGGGTAGGATAAATAACGCTATAGACGTATATAATATTCCAACCAAGACGTACGTGACGACACGAACGGGATGCTGTAAAACATTACCAGCGAGGGGCTAGATGTGTTAGGTTAGGTTATATTACGTTATAGACGTGTATAATGTACCCACAGAGAAGTAGGGGCCGATACGCCAGGAATGGCGTAAAATACTGCATCCGAGATGTTAGCCTGCCTTAGGTTAGGATATATAACGCTGTAGACGTAATAATATCCCAACCGAGATGTACGGGACGTCACGAACGGTATTCTGTAAAACATTACCAGCGAGGTTCTAGATGTGTAACGTTAGGTTATATTACGTTATAGACGAATATAATGTTCCCACCGAGAAGTAGAGGCCGATACGCCAGGCATGTTGTAATATACTACATCCGAGATGTTAGCCTGCCTTAGGTTAGGATATATAACGCTATAGTCGTATATAATGTCCCAACCGAGACGTACGGGACGACACGAACGTGATTCTGTAAAACATTACCAGCGAGGGGCTAGATGTCTTAGTTTAGGTTGTGATACGTTATAGACGTATATAATGTTCCCACCGAGAAGTAGAGGCCGATATGCCAAGAATGTTGTAAAATACTGCATCCGAGATGATAGCCTGCCTTAGGTTAGGATATATAACTCTATAGAAGTATATAATTTCCCAACTGAGACGTACGGGACGACACAAACGGGATTCTGTAAAATATTACCAGCGAGGGGCTAGATAGGTTAGGTTAGGTTGTAATACGTTATAGACGTATATAATGTTCCCACCGAGAAGTAGGGGCCGATACGGCAGGAATGTTGTAAAATACTACATCCGAGATGATAGCCTGTCTTAGGTTAGGATATATAACGCAATATACGTATATAATACTCCAACCGCGATGTACGGGACGTCACGAACGGGATTCTGTAAAACATTACCAGCGAGGGGCTAGATGTGTTAGGTTAGGTTATATTACGTTATAGACGTGTATAATGTACCCACAGAGAAGTAGGGGCCGATACGCCAGGAATGGCGTAAAATACTGCATCCGAGATGTTAGCCTGCCTTAGGTTAGGATATATAACGCTGTAGACGTAATAATATCCCAACCGAGATGTACGGGACGTCACGAACGGTATTCTGTAAAACATTACCAGCGAGGTTCTAGATATGTAACGTTAGGTTATATTACGTTATAGACGAATATAATGTTCCCACCGAGAAGTAGAGGCCGATACGCCAGGCATGTTGTAATATACTACATCCGAGATGTTAGCCTGCCTTAGGTTAGGATATATAACGCTATAGTCGTATATAATGTCCCAACCGAGACGTACGGGACGACACGAACGTGATTCTGTAAAACATTACCAGCGAGGGGCTAGATGTGTTAGTTTAGGTTGTGATACGTTATAGACGTATATAATGTTCCCACCGAGAAGTAGAGGCCGATATGCCAAGAATGTTGTAAAATACTGCATCCGAGATGATAGCCTGCCTTAGGTTAGGATACATAACTCTATAGACGTATATAATTTCCCAACTGAGACGTACGGGACGACACGAACGTGATTCTGTAAAACATTACCAGCGAGGGGCTAGATGTGTTAGTTTAGGTTGTGATACGTTATAGACGTATATAATGTTCCCACCGAGAAGTAGAGGCCGATATGCCAAGAATGTTGTAAAATACTGCATCCGAGATGATAGCCTGCCTTAGGTTAGGATATATAACGCTTTAGACGTATATAATTTCCCAACTGTGACGTACGAGACGACACAAACGGGATTCTGTAAAATATTACCAGCGAGGGGCCAGATGGGTTAGGTTAGGTTGTGATACGTTATAGACGTATATAATGTTCCACCGAGAAGTAGGGGCCGATACGGCAGGAATGCTGTAAAATACTACATCCGAGATGATAGCCTGCCTTAGGTTAGGATATATAACGCTATAGACGTATATAATATTCCAACCGAGAGGTGCGGGACGACAGGAACGAGATTCTGTAAAACATTACCAGCGAGGGGCTAGATGTGTTAGGTTAGGTTATATTAAGTTATAGACCTATATAATGTTCCCACCGAGAAGTAGGGGCCGATACGCCAGGAATGTTGTAAAATACTACATCCGAGATGATAGCCTGCCTTAGGTTAGGATATATAACGCTATAGACGTATATAATTTCCCAACTGAGACGTACGGGACGACACAAACGGGATTCTGTAAAATATTACCAGCGAGGGGCTAGATGGGTTAGGTTAGGTTGTGGTACGTTATAGACGTATATAATGTTCCCACCGAGAAGTAGAGGCCGATATGACAAGAATGTTGTAAAATACTGCATCCGAGATGATAGCCTGCCTTAGGTTAGGATATATAACGCTATAGACGTATATAATTTCCCAACTGAGACGTACGAGACGACACAAACGGGATTCTGTAAAATATTACCAGCGAGGGGCCAGATGGGTTAGGTTAGGTTGTGATATGTTATAGACGTATATAATGTTCCACCGAGAAGTAGGGGCCGATACGGCAGGAATGCTGTAAAATACTACATCCGAGATGATAGCCTGCCTTAGGTTAGGATATATAACGCTATAGACGTATATAATATTCCAACCGAGAGGTGCGGGACGACAGGAACAGGATTCCGTAAAACATTACCAGCGAGGGGCTAGATGTGTTAGGTTAGGTTATATTAAGTTATAGACCTATATAATGTTCCCACCGAGAAGTAGGGGCCGATACGCCAGGAATGTTGTAAAATACTACATCCGAGATGATAGCCTGCCTTAGGTTAGGATATATAACGCTATAGACGTATATAATTTCCCAACTGAGACGTACGGGACGACACAAACGGGATTCTGTAAAATATTACCAGCGAGGGGCTAGATGGGTTAGGTTAGGTTGTGGTACGTTATAGACGTATATAATGTTCCCACCGAGAAGCAGGGGCCGATACGTCAGGAATGTTGTAAAATACTACATCCGAGATGATAGCCTGCCTTAGGTTAGGATATATAACGCAATAGACGTATATAATATTCCAACCGCGATGTACGGGACGTCACGAACGGGATTCTGTAAAACATTACCAGCGAGGGGCTAGATGTGTTAGGTTAGGTTATATTACGTTATAGACGTGTATAATGTACCCACAGAGAAGTAGGGGCCGATACGGCAGGAATGTTGTAAAATACTGCATCCGAGATGATAGCCTGCCTTAGGTTAGGATATATAACGCTATAGACGTATATGATATTCCAACCGCGATGTACGGGACGATACGAACGTGATTCTGTAAAACATTACCAGCGAGGGGCTAGATGTGTTAGTTTAGGTTGTGATACGTTATAGACGTATATAATGTTCCCACCGAGAAGTAGAGGCCGATATGCCAAGAATGTTGTAAAATACTGCATCCGAGATGATAGCCTGCCTTAGGTTAGGATATATAACTCTATGGAAGTATATAATTTCCCAACTGAGACGTACGGGACGACACAAACGGGATTCTGTAAAATATTACCAGCGAGGGCCTAGATAGGTTAGGTTAGGTTGTAATACGTTATAGACGTATATAATGTTCCTGCCGAGAAGTAGGGGCCGATACGGCAGGAATGTTGTAAAATACTACATCCGAGATGATAGCCTGCCTTAGGTTAGGATATATAACGCAATAGACGTATATAATATTCCAACCGCGATGTACGGGACGTCACGAACGGGATTCTGTAAAACATTACCAGCGAGGGGCTAGATGTGTTAGGTTAGTTTATATTACGTTATAGACGTGTATAATGTACCCACAGAGAAGTAGGGGCCGATACGCCAGGAATGGCGTAAAATACTGCATCCGAGATGTTAGCCTGCCTTAGGTTAGGATATATAACGCTATAGACGTATATAATATTCCAACCGCGATGTACGGGACGACACGAACGTGATTCTGTAAAACATTACCAGCGAGGGGCTAGATGTGTTAGTTTAGGTTGTGATACGTTATAGACGTATATAATGTTCCCACCGAGAAGTAGAGGCCGATATGCCAAGAATGTTGTAAAATACTGCATCCGAGATGATAGCCTGCCTTAGGTTAGGATGTATAACGCTATAGACGTATATAATTTCCCAACTGAGACGTACGAGACGACACAAACCGGATTCTGTAAAATATTACCAGCGAGGGGCCAGATGGGTTAGGTTAGGTTGTGATACGTTATAAACGTATATAATGTTCCACCGAGAAGTAGGGGCCGATACGGCAGGAATGCTGTAAAATACTACATCCGAGATGATAGCCTGCCTTAGGTTAGGATATATAACGCTATAGACGTATATAATATTCCAACCGAGAGGTGCGGGACGACAGGAACAGGATTCTGTAAAACATTACCAGCGAGGGGCTAGATGTGTTAGGTTAGGTTATATTAAGTTATAGACCTATATAATGTTCCCACCGAGAAGTAGGGGCCGATACGCCAGGAATGTTGTAAAATACTACATCCGAGATGATAGCCTGCCTTAGGTTAGGATATATAACGCTGTAGACGTAATAATATCCCAACCGAGATGTACGGGACGTCACGAACGGTATTCTGTGAAACATTACCAGCGAGGTTCTAGATGTGTAACGTTAGGTTGTATTACGTTATAGACGAATATAATGTTCCCACCGAGAAGTAGAGGCCGATACGCCAGGCATGTTGTAATATACTACATCCGAGATGTTAGCCTGCCTTAGGTTAGGATATATAACGCTATAGTCGTATATAATGTCCCAACCGAGACGTACGGGACGACACGAACGTGATTCTGTAAAACATTACCAGCGAGGGGCTAGATGTGTTAGTTTAGGTTGTGATACGCTATAGACGTATATAATGTTCCCACCGAGAAGTAGAGGCCGATATGCCAAGAATGATGTAAAATACTGCATCCGAGATGATAGCCTGCCTTAGGTTAGGATACATAACTCTATAGACGTATATAATTTCCCAACTGAGACGTACGGGACGACACATACGGGATTCTGTAAAATATTACCAGCGAGGGGCTAGATGGGTTAGGTTAGGTTGTGGTACGTTATAGACGTATATAATGTTCCCACCGAGAAGCAGGGGCCGATACGTCAGGAATGTTGTAAAATGCTACATACGAGATGATGGCCTGCCTTAGGGTAGGATAAATAACGCTATAGACATATATAATATTCCAACCGAGACGTACGTGACGACACGAACGGGATTCCGTAAAACATTACCAGCGAGGGGCTAGATGTGTTAGGTTAGGATATATTACGTTATAGACGTGTATAATGTACCCACAGAGAAGTAGGGGCCGATACGCCAGGAATGACGTAAAATACTGCATCCGAGATGTTAGCCTGCCTTAGGTTAGGATATATAACGCTGTAGACGTAATAATATCCCAACCGAGATGTACGGGACGTCACGAACGGTATTCTGTAAAACATTACCAGCGAGGTTCTAGATGTGTAACGTTAGGATATATTACGTTATAGACGAATATAATGTTCCCACCGAGAAGTAGAGGCCGATACGCCAGGCATGTTGTAATATACTACATCCGAGATGTTAGCCTGCCTTAGGTTAGGATATATAACGCTATAGTCGTATATAATGTCCCAACCGAGACGTACGGGACGACACGAACGTGATTCTGTAAAACATTACCAGCGAGGGGCTAGATGTGTTAGTTTAGGTTGTGATACGTTATAGACGTATATAATGTTCCCACCGAGAAGTAGAGGCCGATATGCCAAGGATGTTGTAAAATACTGCATCCGACATGATAGCCTGCCTTAGGTTAGGATACATAACTCTATAGACGTATATAATTTCCCAACTGAGACGTACGGGACGATACATACGGGATTCTGTAAAACATTACCAGCGAGGGGCTAGATGTGTTAGTTTAGGTTGTGATACGTTATAGACGTATGTAATGTTCCCAATGAGAAGTAGGGGCCGATATGCCAGGAATGGCGTAAAATACTGCGACCGAGATGATAGCCTGCATTAGGTTAGGATAAATAACGCTATAGACGTATATAATATCCCAACCGAGACGTACGGGACGACACGAACGGGATTCTGTAAAACATTACCAGCGTGGGGCTAGATGTGTTAGGTTAGGATATATTACGTTATAGACGTGTATAATGTACCCACCGAGAAGTAGGGGCCGATACGCCAGGAATGTTATAAAATACTGCAACCGAGATGATAGCCTGCCTTAGGTTAGGATATATAACGCTATAGACGTATATAATATCCCAACCGAGATGTACGGGACGTCACGAACGGTGTTCTGTAAAACATTACCAGCGAGGTTCTAGATGTGTTAGGTTAGGTTATATTACGTTATAGACGAATATAATGTTCCCACCGAGAAGTAGAGGCCGATACGCCAGGCGTGATGTAATATACTACATCCGAGATGTTAGCCTGCCTTAGGTTAGGATATATAACGCTATAGTCGTATATAATGTCCCAACCGAGACGTACGGAACGACACGAACGTGATTCTGTAAAACATTACCAGCGAGGGGCTAGGTGGGTTAGGTTTGGTTGTGATACGTTATAGACGTATATAATGTTCCCACCGAGAAGTAGAGGCCGATATGCCAAGAATGTTGTAAAATACTGCATCCGAGATGATAGCCTGCCTTAGGTTAGGATATATAACTCTATAGAAGTATATAATTTCCCAACTGAGACGTACGGGACGACACAAACGGGATTCTGTAAAATATTACCAGCGAGGGGCTAGATGGGTTAGGTTAGGTTGTGGTACGTTATAGACGTATATAATGTTCCCACCGAGAAGTAGGGGCCGATACGGCAGGAATGCTGTAAAATACTACATCCGAGATGATAGCCTGCCTTAGGTTAGGATATATAACGCTATAGACGTATATAATATTCCAACCGAGAGGTAAGGGACGACAGGAACGGGATTCTGTATAACATTACCAGCGAGGGGCTAGATGTGTTAGGTTAGGTTATATTAAGTTATAGACCTATATAATGTTCCCACCGAGGAGTAGGGGCCGATACGCCAGGAATGTTGTAAAATACTACTTCCGAGATGATAGCCTGCCTTAGGTTAGGATATATAACGCTATAGACGTATATAATATCCCAACCGAGATGTACGGGACGTCACGAACGGTATTCTGTAAAACATTACCAGCGAGGTTCTAGATGTGTTAGGTTAGGTTATATTACGTTATAGATGTATGTAATGTTCCCAATGAGAAGTAGGGGCCGATACGCCAGGCATGATGTAAAATACTACATCCGAAGTGTTAGCCTGCCTTAGGTTAGGATATATATCGCTGTAGACGATTATAATGTCCCATCCGAGACGTACGGGACGACAGGAACGGGATTCTGTAAAACATTACCAGCGAGGGGCTAGATGGGTTAGGTTAGGTTGTGGTACGTTATAGACGTATATAATGTTCCCACCGAGAAGCAGGGGCCGATACGTCAGGAATGTTGTAAAATGCTACATACGAGATGATGGCCTGCCTTGGGGTAGGATAAATAACGCTATAGACGTATATAATATTCCAACCAAGACGTACGTGACGACACGAACGGGATGCTGTAAAACATTACCAGCGAGGGGCTAGATGTGTTAGGTTAGGTTATATTACGTTATAGACGTGTATAATGTACCCACAGAGAAGTAGGGGCCGATACGCCAGGAATGGCGTAAAATACTGCATCCGAGATGTTAGCCTGCCTTAGGTTAGGATATATAACGCTGTAGACGTAATAATATCACAACCGAGATGTACGGGACGTCACGAACGGTATTCTGTAAAACATTACCAGCGAGGTTCTAGATGTGTAACGTTAGGTTATATTACGTTATAGACGAATATAATGTTCCCACCGAGAAGTAGAGGCCGATACGCCAGGCATGTTGTAATATACTACATCCGAGATGTTAGCCTGCCTTAGGTTAGGATATATAACGCTATAGTCGTATATAATGTCCCAACCGAGACGTACGGGACGACACGAACGTGATTCTGTAAAACATTACCAGCGAGGGGCTAGATGTCTTAGTTTAGGTTGTGATACGTTATAGACGTATATAATGTTCCCACCGAGAAGTAGAGGCCGATATGCCAAGAATGTTGTAAAATACTGCATCCGAGATGATAGCCTGCCTTAGGTTAGGATACATAACTCTATAGACGTATATAATTTCCCAACTGAGACGTACGGGACGACACGAACGTGATTCTGTAAAACATTACCAGCGAGGGGCTAGATGTGTTAGTTTAGGTTGTGATACGTTATAGACGTATATAATGTTCCCACCGAGAAGTAGAGGCCGATATGCCAAGAATGTTGTAAAATACTGCATCCGAGATGATAGCCTGCCTTAGGTTAGGATATATAACGCTTTAGACGTATATAATTTCCCAACTGAGACGTACGAGACGACACAAACGGGATTCTGTAAAATAGTACCAGCGAGGGGCCAGATGGGTTAGGTTAGGTTGTGATACGTTATAGACGTATATAATGTTCCACCGAGAAGTAGGGGCCGATACGGCAGGAATGCTGTAAAATACTACATCCGAGATGATAGCCTGCCTTAGGTTAGGATATATAACGCTATAGACGTATATAATATTCCAACCGAGAGGTGCGGGACGACAGGAACGAGATTCTGTAAAACATTACCAGCGAGGGGCTAGATGTGTTAGGTTAGGTTATATTAAGTTATAGACCTATATAATGTTCCCACCGAGAAGTAGGGGCCGATACGCCAGGAATGTTGTAAAATACTACATCCGAGATGATAGCCTGCCTTAGGTTAGGATATATAACGCTATAGACGTATATAATTTCCCAACTGAGACGTACGGGACGACACAAACGGGATTCTGTAAAATATTACCAGCGAGGGGCTAGATGGGTTAGGTTAGGTTGTGGTACGTTATAGACGTATATAATGTTCCCACCGAGAAGCAGGGGCCGATACGTCAGGAATGTTGTAAAATACTACATCCGAGATGATAGCCTGCCTTAGGTTAGGATATATAACGCAATAGACGTATATAATATTCCAACCGCGATGTACGGGACGTCACGAACGGGATTCTGTAAAACATTACCAGCGAGGGGCTAGATGTGTTAGGTTAGGTTATATTACGTTATAGACGTGTATAATGTACCCACAGAGAAGTAGGGGCCGATACGGCAGGAATGTTGTAAAATACTGCATCCGAGATGATAGCCTGCCTTAGGTTAGGATATATAACGCTATAGACGTATATGATATTCCAACCGCGATGTACGGGACGATACGAACGTGATTCTGTAAAACATTACCAGCGAGGGGCTAGATGTGTTAGTTTAGGTTGTGATACGTTATAGACGTATATAATGTTCCCACCGAGAAGTAGAGGCCGATATGCCAAGAATGTTGTAAAATACTGCATCCGAGATGATAGCCTGCCTTAGGTTAGGATATATAACTCTATGGAAGTATATAATTTCCCAACTGAGACGTACGGGACGACACAAACGGGATTCTGTAAAATATTACCAGCGAGGGCCTAGATAGGTTAGGTTAGGTTGTAATACGTTATAGACGTATATAATGTTCCTGCCGAGAAGTAGGGGCCGATACGGCAGGAATGTTGTAAAATACTACATCCGAGATGATAGCCTGCCTTAGGTTAGGATATATAACGCAATAGACGTATATAATATTCCAACCGCGATGTACGGGACGTCACGAACGGGATTCTGTAAAACATTACCAGCGAGGGGCTAGATGTGTTAGGTTAGTTTATATTACGTTATAGACGTGTATAATGTACCCACAGAGAAGTAGGGGCCGATACGCCAGGAATGGCGTAAAATACTGCATCCGAGATGTTAGCCTGCCTTAGGTTAGGATATATAACGCTATAGACGTATATAACATTCCAACCGCGATGTACGGGACGACACGAACGTGATTCTGTAAAACATTACCAGCGAGGGGCTAGATGTGTTAGTTTAGGTTGTGATACGTTATAGACGTATATAATGTTCCTACCGAGAAGTAGAGGCCGATACGCCAGGCATGTTGTAATATACTACATCCGAGATGTTAGCCTGCCTTAGGTTAGGATATATAACGCTATAGTCGTATATAATGTCCCAACCGAGACGTACGGGACGACACGAACGTGATTCTGTAAAACATTACCAGCGAGGGGCTAGATGTGTTAGTTTAGGTTGTGATACGCTATAGACGTATATAATGTTCCCACCGAGAAGTAGAGGCCGATATGCCAAGAATGTTGTAAAATACTGCATCCGAGATGATAGCCTGCCTTAGGTTAGGATATATAACTCTATAGACGTATATAATTTCCCAACTGAGACGTACGGGACGACACAAACGGGATTCTGTAAAATATTACCAGCGAGGGGCTAGATAGGTTAGGTTAGGTTGTAATACGTTATAGACGTATATAATGTTCCCACCGAGAAGTAGGGGCCGATACGGCAGGAATGTTGTAAAATACTACATCCGAGATGATAGCCTGCCTTAGGTTAGGATATATAACGCAATAGACGTATATAATATTCCAACCGCGATGTATGGGACGTCACGAACGGGATTCTGTAAAACATTACCAGCGAGGGGCTAGATGTGTTAGGTTAGGTTATATTACGTTATAGACGTGTATAATGTACCCACAGAGAAGTAGGGGCCGATACGCCAGGAATGGCGTAAAATACTGCATCCGAGATGATAGCCTGCCTTAGGTTAGGATATATAACGCTGTAGACGTAATAATATCCCAACCGAGATGTACGGGACGTCACGAACGGTATTCTGTAAAACATTACCAGCGAGGTTCTAGATGTGTAACGTTAGGTTATATTACGTTATAGACGAATATAATGTTCCCACCGAGAAGTAGAGGCCGATACGTCAGGCATGTTGTAATATACTACATCCGAGATGTTAGCCTGCCTTAGGTTAGGATATATAACGCTATAGACGTATATAATATTCCAACCGCGATGTACGGGACGATACGAACGTGATTCTGTAAAACATTACCAGCGAGGGGCTAGATGTGTTAGTTTAGGTTGTGATACGTTGTAGACGTATATAATGTTCCCACCGAGAAGTAGAGGCCGATATGCCAAGAATGTTGTAAAATACTGCATCCGAGATGATAGCCTGCCTTAGGTTAGGATATATAACTCTATGGAAGTATATAATTTCCCAACTGAGACGTACGGGACGACACAAACGGGATTCTGTAAAATATTACCAGCGAGGGCCTAGATAGGTTAGGTTAGGTTGTAATACGTTATAGACGTATATAATGTTCCCACCGAGAAGTAGGGGCCGATACGGCAGGAATGTTGTAAAATACTACATCCGAGATGATAGCCTGCCTTAGGTTAGGATATATAACGCAATAGACGTATATAATATTCCAACCGCGATGTACGGGACGTCACGAACGGGATTCTGTAAAACATTACCAGCGAGGGGCGAGATGTGTTAGGTTAGGTTATATTACGTTAAAGACGTGTATAATGTACCCACAGAGAAGTAGGGGCCGATACGCCAGGAATGGCGTAAAATACTGCATCCGAGATGTTAGCCTGCCTTAGGTTGGGATATATAACGCTGTAGACGTAATAATATCCCAACCGAGATGTACGGGACGTCACGAACGGTATTCTGTAAAACATTACCAGCGAGGTTCTAGATGTGTAACGTTAGGTTGTATTACGTTATAGACGAATATAATGTTCCCACCGAGAAGTAGAGGCCGATACGCCAGGCATGTTGTAATATACTACATCCGAGATGTTAGCCTGCCTTAGGTTAGGATATATAACGCTATAGTCGTATATAATGTCCCAACCGAGACGTACGGGACGACACGAACGTGATTCTGTAAAACATTACCAGCGAGGGGCTAGATGTGTTAGTTTAGGTTGTGATACGCTATAGACGTATATAATGTTCCCACCGAGAAGTAGAGGCCGATATGCCAAGAATGATGTAAAATACTGCATCCGAGATGATAGCCTGCCTTAGGTTAGGATACATAACTCTATAGACGTATATAATTTCCCAACTGAGACGTACGGGACGACACATACGGGATTCTGTAAAATATTACCAGCGAGGGGCTAGATGGGTTAGGTTAGGTTGTGGTACGTTATAGACGTATATAATGTTCCCACCGAGAAGCAGGGGCCGATACGTCAGGAATGTTGTAAAATGCTACATACGAGATGATGGCCTGCCTTAGGGTAGGATAAATAACGCTATAGACATATATAATATTCCAACCGAGACGTACGTGACGACACGAACGGGATTCCGTAAAACATTACCAGCGAGGGGCTAGATGTGTTAGGTTAGGATATATTACGTTATAGACGTGTATAATGTACCCACAGAGAAGTAGGGGCCGATACGCCAGGAATGACGTAAAATACTGCATCCGAGATGTTAGCCTGCCTTAGGTTAGGATATATAACGCTGTAGACGTAATAATATCCCAACCGAGATGTACGGGACGTCACGAACGGTATTCTGTAAAACATTACCAGCGAGGTTCTAGATGTGTAACGTTAGGATATATTACGTTATAGACGAATATAATGTTCCCACCGAGAAGTAGAGGCCGATACGCCAGGCATGTTGTAATATACTACATCCGAGATGTTAGCCTGCCTTAGGTTAGGATATATAACGCTATAGTCGTATATAATGTCCCAACCGAGACGTACGGGACGACACGAACGTGATTCTGTAAAACATTACCAGCGAGGGGCTAGATGTGTTAGTTTAGGTTGTGATACGTTATAGACGTATATAATGTTCCCACCGAGAAGTAGAGGCCGATATGCCAAGGATGTTGTAAAATACTGCATCCGACATGATAGCCTGCCTTAGGTTAGGATACATAACTCTATAGACGTATATAATTTCCCAACTGAGACGTACGGGACGACACATACGGGATTCTGTAAAATATTACCAGCGAGGGGCTAGATGGGTTAGGTTAGGTTGTGGTACGTTATAGACGTATATAATGTTCCCACCGAGAAGCAGGGGCCGATACGTCAGGAATGTTGTAAAATGCTACATACGAGATGATGGCCTGCCTTAGGGTAGGATAAATAACGCTATAGACATATATAATATTCCAACCGAGACGTACGTGACGACACGAACGGGATTCCGTAAAACATTACCAGCGAGGGGCTAGATGTGTTAGGTTAGGATATATTACGTTATAGACGTGTATAATGTACCCACAGAGAAGTAGGGGCCGATACGCCAGGAATGGCGTAAAATACTGCATCCGAGATGTTAGCCTGCCTTAGGTTAGGATATATAACGCTGTAGATGTAATAATGTCCCAACCGAGATGTACGGGACGTCACGAACGGTATTCTGTAAAACATTACCAGCGAGGTTCTAGATGTGTAACGTTAGGTTATATTACGTTATAGACGAATATAATGTTCCCACCGAGAAGTAGAGGCCGATACGCCAGGCATGTTGTAATATACTACATCCGAGATGTTAGCCTGCCTTAGGTTAGGATATATAACGCTATAGTCGTATATAATGTCCCAACCGAGACGTACGGGACGACACGAACGTGATTCTGTAAAACATTACCAGCGAGGGGCTAGGTGGGTTAGGTTTGGTTGTGATACGTTATAGACGTATATAATGTTCCCACCGAGAAGTAGAGGCCGATACGCCAGGCATGATGTAAAATACTACATCCGGGATGTTAGTCTGCCTTAGGTTAGGATATATAACGCTATAGTCGTATATAATGTCCCAACCGAGATGTACGGGACGACACGAACGTGATTCTGTAAAACATTACCAGCGAGGGGCTAGATGTGTTAGTTTAGGTTGTGATACGTTATAGACGTATGTAATGTTCCCAATGAGAAGTAGGGGCCGATATGCCAGGAATGGCGTAAAATACTGCGACCGAGATGATAGCCTGCATTAGGTTAGGATAAATAACGCTATAGACGTATATAATATCCCAACCGAGACGTACGGGACGACACGAACGGGATTCTGTAAAACATTACCAGCGTGGGGCTAGATGTGTTAGGTTAGGATATATTACGTTATAGACGTGTATAATGTACCCACCGAGAAGTAGGGGCCGATACGCCAGGAATGTTATAAAATACTGCAACCGAGATGATAGCCTGCCTTAGGTTAGGATATATAACGCTATAGACGTATATAATATCCCAACCGAGATGTACGGGACGTCACGAACGGTATTCTGTAAAACATTACCAGCGAGGTTCTAGATGTGTTAGGTTAGGTTATATTACGTTATAGACGAATATAATGTTCCCACCGAGAAGTAGAGGCCGATACGCCAGGCGTGATGTAATATACTACATCCGAGATGTTAGCCTGCCTTAGGTTAGGATATATAACGCTATAGTCGTATATAATGTCCCAACCGAGACGTACGGAACGACACGAACGTGATTCTGTAAAACATTACCAGCGAGGGGCTAGGTGGGTTAGGTTTGGTTGTGATACGTTATAGACGTATATAATGTTCCCACCGAGAAGTAGAGGCCGATATGCCAAGAATGTTGTAAAATACTGCATCCGAGATGATAGCCTGCCTTAGGTTTGGATATATAACTCTATAGAAGTATATAATTTCCCAACTGAGACGTACGGGACGACACAAACGGGATTCTGTAAAATATTACCAGCGAGGGGCTAGATAGGTTAGGTTAGGTTGTAATACGTTATAGACGTATATAATGTTCCCACCGAGAAGTAGGGGCCGATACGGCAGGAATGTTGTGATATACTACATCCGAGATGATAGCCTGCCTTAGGTTAGGATATATAACGCAATAGACGTATATAATATTCCAACCGCGATGTATGGGACGTCACGAACGGGATTCTGTAAAACATTACCAGCGAGGGGCTAGATGTGTTAGGTTAGGTTATATTACGTTATAGACGTGTATAATGTACCCACAGAGAAGTAGGGGCCGATACGCCAGGAATGGCGTGAAATACTGCATCCGAGATGTTAGCCTGCCTTAGGTTAGGATATATAACGCTATAGTCGTATATAATGTCCCAACCGAGACGTACGGGACGACACGATCGCGATTCTGTAAAACATTACCAGCGAGGGGCTAGATTTGTTAGGTTAGGTTGTATTAAGTTATAGACCTATATAATGTTCCCAACGAGAAGTAGGGGCCGATACGCCAGGAATGTTGTAACATACTGCAACCGAGATGATAGCCTGCCTTAGGTTGGGATATATAGCGCTATAGACGTAATAATATCCCAACCGAGATGTGCGGGACGTCACGAACGGTATTCTGTAAAACATTCCCAGCGAGGTTCTAGATGTGTAACGTTAGGTTATATTACGTTATAGGCGAATATAATGTTCCCACCGAGAAGTAGAGGCCGATACGCCAGGCATGTCGTAATATACTACATCCGAGATGATAGCCTGCCTTAGGTTAGGATATATAACGCTATAGACGTATATAATTTCCCAACTGAGACGTACGGGACGACACAAACGGGATTCTGTAAAATATTACCAGCGAGGGGCTAGATGGCTTAGGTTAGGTTGTGATACGTTATAGACGTATATAATGTTCCCACCGAGAAGTAGGGGCCGATACGTCAGGAATGTTGTAAAATACTACATCCGAGATGATAGCCTGCATTAGGTTAGGATAAATAACGCTATAGACGTATATAATATCCCAACCGAGACGTACGGGACGACACGAACGGGATTCTGTAAAACATTACCAGCGAGGGGCTAGATGTGTTAGGTTAGGATATATTACGTTATAGACGTGTATAATGTACCCACCGAGAAGTAGGGGCCGATACGCCAGGAATGTTATAAAATACTGCATCCGAGATGATAGCCTGCCTTAGGTTAGGATATATAACGCTATAGACGTATATAATACTCCAACCGAAAGGTACGGGACGACAGGAACGGGATTCTGTAAAACATTACCAGCGCGGTTCTAGATGTGTTAGGTTAGGTTATATTACGTCATAGGCGAATATAATGTTCCCACCGAGAAGTAGAGGCCGATACGCCAGGCATGATGTAAAATACTACATCCGGGATGTTAGTCTGCCTTAGGTTAGGATATATAACGCTATAGTCGCATATAATGTCCCAACCGAGATGTACGGGACGACACGAACGTGATTCTGTAAAACATTACCAGCGAGGGGCTAGATGTGTTAGTTTAGGTTGTGATATGTTATAGACGTATGTAATGTTCCCAATGAGAAGTAGGGGCCGATATGCCAAGAATGTTGTAAAATACTGCATTCGAGATGATAGCCTTGCTTAGGTTAGGATATATAACGCTATAGACGTATATAATTTCCCAACTGAGACGTACGAGACGACACAAACGGGATTCTGTAAAACATTACCAGCGAGGGGCTAGATGGGTTAGGTTAGGTTGTGATACGTTATAGACGTATATAATGTTCCCACCGAGAAGTAGGGGCCGATACGGCAGGAATGCTGTAAAATACTACATCCGAGATGATAGCCTGCCTTAGGTTAGGATATATAACGCTATAGACGTATATAATATTCCAACCGAGAGGTACGGGACCACAGGAACGGGATTCTGTAAAACATTACCAGCGAGGGGCTAGATGTGTTAGGTTAGGATAAATTAAGTTATAGACCTATATAATGTTCCCACCGAGAAGTAGGGGCCGATACGCCAGGAATATTGTAAAATACTACATCCGAGATGATAGCCTGCCTTAGGTTAGGATATATAACGCTATAGTCGTATATAATGTCCCAACCGAGATGTACGGGACGACACGAACGTGATTCTGTAAAACATTACCAGCGAGGGGCTAGATGTGTTAGTTTAGGTTGTGATACGTTATAGACGTATGTAATGTTCCCAATGAGAAGTAGGGGCCGATATGCCAGGAATGTTGTAAAATACTGCATTCCGAGATGATAGCCTGCCTTAGGTTAGGATATATAACGCTATAGACGTATATAATATCCCAACTGAGACGTACGGGACGCAACAAACGGGATTCTGTAAAATATTACCAGCGTGGGGCTAGATGGGTTAGGTTAGGTTGTGATACGTTATAGACGTATATAATGTTCCCACCGAGAAGCAGGGGCCGATATGCCAGGAATGTTGTAAAATACTGCATCCGAGATGAGAGACGACAGGAACGGGATTCTGTAAAACATTACCAGCGAGGGGCTAGATGTGTTAGGTTAGGTTATATTAAGTTATAGACCTATATAATGTTCCCACCGAGAAGTAGGGGCCGATACGCCAGGAATGTTGTAAAATACTACATCCGAGATGATAGCCTGCCTTAGGTTAGGATATATAACGCTATAGACGTATATAATATCCCAACCGAGATGTACGGGACGTCACGAACGGTATTCTGTAAAACATTACCAGCGAGGTTCTAGATGTGTTAGGTTAGGTTATATTACGTTATAGACGTAGATAATGTTCCCACCGAGAAGTAGAGGCCGATATGCCAAGAATGTTGTAAAATACTGCATCCGAGATGATAGCCTGCCTTAGGTTAGGATATATAACGCTATAGACATATATAATTTCCCAACTGAGACGTACGAGACGACACAAACGGGATTCTGTAAAATATTACCAGCGAGGGGCTAGATGGGTTAGGTTAGGTTGTGATACGTTATAGACGTATATAATGTTCCCACCGAGAAGTAGGGGCCGATACGGCAGGAATGCTGTAAAATACTACATCCGAGATGATAGCCTGCCTTACGTTACGATATATATGGCTGTAGACGATTATAATGTCCCATCCGCGACGTACGGGACGACAGGAACGGGATTCTGTAAAACATTACAAGCGAGGGGCTAGATGGGTTAGGTTAGGTTGTGGTACGTTATAGACGTATATAATGTTCGCACCGAGAAGCAGGGGCCGATACGTCAGGAATGTTGTAAAATGCTACATACGAGATGATGGCCTGCCTTAGGGTAGGATAAATAACGCTATAGACGTATATAATATTCCAACCAAGACGTACGTGATGACACGAACGGGATTCTGTAAAACATTACCAGCGAGGGGCTAGATGTGTTAGGTTTGGTTGTGATACGTTATAGACGTATATAATGTTCCCACCGAGAAGCAGGGCCCGATACGTCAGGAATGTTGTAAAATACTGCATCCGAGATGATAGCCTGCCTTAGGGTAGGATAAATAACGCTATAGACGTATATAATATTCCAACCGAGACGTACGTGACGACACGAACGGGATTCTGTAAAACATTACCAGCGAGGGGCTAGATGTGTTAGGTTAGGATATATTACGTTATAGACGTGTATAATGTACCCACAGAGAAGTAGGGGCCGATACGCCAGGAATGGCGTAAAATACTGCATCCGAGATGTTAGCCTGCCTTAGGATAGGATATATAACGCTGTAGACGTAATAATATCCCAACCGAGATGTACGGGACGTCACGAACGGTATTCTGTAAAACATTACCAGCGAGGTTCTAGATGTGTAACGTTAGGTTATATTACGTTATAGACGAATATAATGTTCCCACCGAGAAGTAGAGGCCGATACGCCAGGCATGTTGTAATATACTACATCCGAGATGTTAGCCTGCCTTAGGTTAGGATATATAACGCTATAGTCGTACATAATGTCCCAACCGAGACGTACGGGACGACACGAACGTGATTCTGTAAAACATTACCAGCGAGGGGCTAGATGTGTTAGTTTAGGTTGTGATACGTTATAGACGTATATAATGTTCCCACCGATAAGTAGAGGCCGATATGCCAAGAATGTTGTAAAATACTGCATCCGAGATGATAGCCTGCCTTAGGTTAGGATATATAACGCTATAGACGTATATAATTTCCCAACTGAGACGTACGAGACGACACAAACGGGATTCTGTAAAATATTACCAGCGAGGGGCTAGATGGGTTAGGTTAGGTTGTGATACGTTATAGACGTATATAATGTTCCCAATGAGAAGTAGGGGTCGATATGCCAGGAATGTTGTAAAACACTGCATTCCGAGATGATAGCCTGCCTTAGGTTAGGATATATAACTCTATAGAAGTATATAATTTCCCAACTGAGACGTACGGGACGACACAAACGGGATTCTGTAAAATATTACCAGCGAGGGGCTAGATAGGTTAGGTTAGGTTGTAATACGTTATAGACGTATATAATGTTCCCACCGAGAAGTAGGGGCCGATACGGCAGGAATGTTGTAAAATACTACATCCGAGATGATAGCCTGCCTTAGGTTAGGATATATAACGCAATAGACGTATATAATATTCCAACCGCGATGTATGGGACGTCACGAACGGGATTCTGTAAAACATTACCAGCGAGGGGCTAGATGTGTTAGGTTAGGTTATATTACGTTATAGACGCGTATAATGTACCCACAGAGAAGTGGGGGCCGATACGCCAGGAATGGCGTAAAATACTGCATCCGAGATGTTAGCCTGCCTTAGGTTAGGATATATAACGCTATAGTCGTATATGATGTCCCAACCGAGACGTATGGTACGACACGAACGTGATTCTGTAAAACATTACCAGCGAGGGGCTAGATGTGTTAGTTTAGGTTGTGATACGTTATAGACGTATATAATGTTCCCACCGAGAAGTAGGGGCCGATATGCCAAGAATGTTGTAAAATACTGCATCCGAGATGATAGCCTGCCTTAGGTTATGATATATAACGCTATAGACGTATATAATATCCCAACTGAGACGTACGGGACGACACAAACGGGATTCTGTAAAATATTACCAGCGAGGGGCTAGATGGGTTAGGTTAGGTTGTGATACGTTATAGACGTATATAATGTTCCCACCGAGAAGTAGGGGCCGATACGGCAGGAATGTTGTAAAATACTACATCCGAGATGATAGCCTGCCTTAGGTTAGGATATATAACGCTATAGACGTATATAATATTCCAACCGAGATGTACGGGACGTCACGAACGGTATTCTGTAAAACATTACCAGCGAGGTTCTAGATGTGTTAAGTTAGGTTATATTACGTTATAGACGAATATAATGTTCCCACCGAGAAGTAGAGGCCGATACGCCAGGCATGTTGTAATATACTACATCCGAGATGTTAGCCTGCCTTAGGTTAGGATATATAACGCTATAGTCGTATATAATGTCCCAACCGAGACGTACGGGACGACACGAACGTGATTCTGTAAAACATTACCAGCGAGGGGCTAGATGTGTTAGTTTAGGTTGTGATACGCTATAGACGTATATAATGTTCCCACCGAGAAGTAGAGGCCGATATGCCAAGAATGATGTAAAATACTGCATCCGAGATGATAGCCTGCCTTAGGTTAGGATACATAACTCTATAGACGTATATAATTTCCCAACTGAGACGTACGGGACGACACATACGGGATTCTGTAAAATATTACCAGCGAGGGGCTAGATGGGTTAGGTTAGGTTGTGGTACGTTATAGACGTATATAATGTTCCCACCGAGAAGCAGGGGCCGATACGTCAGGAATGTTGTAAAATGCTACATACGAGATGATGGCCTGCCTTAGGGTAGGATAAATAACGCTATAGACATATATAATATTCCAACCGAGACGTACGTGACGACACGAACGGGATTCCGTAAAACATTACCAGCGAGGGGCTAGATGTGTTAGGTTAGGATATATTACGTTATAGACGTGTATAATGTACCCACAGAGAAGTAGGGGCCGATACGCCAGGAATGACGTAAAATACTGCATCCGAGATGTTAGCCTGCCTTAGGTTAGGATATATAACGCTGTAGACGTAATAATATCCCAACCGAGATGTACGGGACGTCACGAACGGTATTCTGTAAAACATTACCAGCGAGGTTCTAGATGTGTAACGTTAGGATATATTACGTTATAGACGAATATAATGTTCCCACCGAGAAGTAGAGGCCGATACGCCAGGCATGTTGTAATATACTACATCCGAGATGTTAGCCTGCCTTAGGTTAGGATATATAACGCTATAGTCGTATATAATGTCCCAACCGAGACGTACGGGACGACACGAACGTGATTCTGTAAAACATTACCAGCGAGGGGCTAGATGTGTTAGTTTAGGTTGTGATACGTTATAGACGTATATAATGTTCCCACCGAGAAGTAGAGGCCGATATGCCAAGGATGTTGTAAAATACTGCATCCGACATGATAGCCTGCCTTAGGTTAGGATACATAACTCTATAGACGTATATAATTTCCCAACTGAGACGTACGGGACGACACATACGGGATTCTGTAAAATATTACCAGCGAGGGGCTAGATGGGTTACATTAGGTTGTGGTACGTTATAGACGTATATAATGTTCCCACCGAGAAGCAGGGGCCGATACGTCAGGAATGTTGTAAAATGCTACATACGAGATGATGGCCTGCCTTAGGGTAGGATAAATAACGCTATAGACATATATAATATTCCAACCGAGACGTACGTGACGACACGAACGGGATTCCGTAAAACATTACCAGCGAGGGGCTAGATGTGTTAGGTTAGGATATATTACGTTATAGACGTGTATAATGTACCCACAGAGAAGTAGGGGCCGATACGCCAGGAATGGCGTAAAATACTGCATCCGAGATGTTAGCCTGCCTTAGGTTAGGATATATAACGCTGTAGATGTAATAATGTCCCAACCGAGATGTACGGGACGTCACGAACGGTATTCTGTAAAACATTACCAGCGAGGTTCTAGATGTGTAACGTTAGGTTATATTACGTTATAGACGAATATAATGTTCCCACCGAGAAGTAGAGGCCGATACGCCAGGCATGTTGTAATATACTACATCCGAGATGTTAGCCTGCCTTAGGTTAGGATATATAACGCTATAGTCGTATATAATGTCCCAACCGAGACGTACGGGACGACACGAACGTGATTCTGTAAAACATTACCAGCGAGGGGCTAGGTGGGTTAGGTTTGGTTGTGATACGTTATAGACGTATATAATGTTCCCACCGAGAAGTAGAGGCCGATACGCCAGGCATGATGTAAAATACTACATCCGGGATGTTAGTCTGCCTTAGGTTAGGATATATAACGCTATAGTCGTATATAATGTCCCAACCGAGATGTACGGGACGACACGAACGTGATTCTGTAAAACATTAGCAGCGAGGGGCTAGATGTGTTAGTTTAGGTTGTGATACGTTATAGACGTATGTAATGTTCCCAATGAGAAGTAGGGGCCGATATGCCAGGAATGGCGTAAAATACTGCGACCGAGATGATAGCCTGCATTAGGTTAGGATAAATAACGCTATAGACGTATATAATATCCCAACCGAGACGTACGGGACGACACGAACGGGATTCTGTAAAACATTACCAGCGTGGGGCTAGATGTGTTAGGTTAGGATATATTACGTTATAGACGTGTATAATGTACCCACCGAGAAGTAGGGGCCGATACGCCAGGAATGTTATAAAATACTGCAACCGAGATGATAGCCTGCCTTAGGTTAGGATATATAACGCTATAGACGTATATAATATCCCAACCGAGATGTACGGGACGTCACGAACGGTATTCTGTAAAACATTACCAGCGAGGTTCTAGATGTGTTAGGTTAGGTTATATTACGTTATAGACGAACATAATGTTCCCACCGAGAAGTAGAGGCCGATACGCCAGGCGTGATGTAATATACTACATCCGAGATGTTAGCCTGCCTTAGGTTAGGATATATAACGCTATAGTCGTATATAATGTCCCAACCGAGACGTACGGAACGACACGAACGTGATTCTGTAAAACATTACCAGCGAGGGGCTAGGTGGGTTAGGTTTGGTTGTGATACGTTATAGACGTATATAATGTTCCCACCGAGAAGTAGAGGCCGATATGCCAAGAATGTTGTAAAATACTGCATCCGAGATGATAGCCTGCCTTAGGTTAGGATATATAACTCTATAGAAGTATATAATTTCCCAACTGAGACGTACGGGACGACACAAACGGGATTCTGTAAAATATTACCAGCGAGGGGCTAGATAGGTTAGGTTAGGTTGTAATACGTTATAGACGTATATAATGTTCCCACCGAGAAGTAGGGGCCGATACGGCAGGAATGTTGTGATATACTACATCCGAGATGATAGCCTGCCTTAGGTTAGGATATATAACGCAATAGACGTATATAATATTCCAACCGCGATGTATGGGACGTCACGAACGGGATTCTGTAAAACATTACCAGCGAGGGGCTAGATGTGTTAGGTTAGGTTATATTACGTTATAGACGTGTATAATGTACCCACAGAGAAGTAGGGGCCGATACGCCAGGAATGGCGTGAAATACTGCATCCGAGATGTTAGCCTGCCTTAGGTTAGGATATATAACGCTATAGTCGTATATAATGTCCCAACCGAGACGTACGGGACGACACGATCGCGATTCTGTAAAACATTACCAGCGAGGGGCTAGATTTGTTAGGTTAGGTTGTATTAAGTTATAGACCTATATAATGTTCCCAACGAGAAGTAGGGGCCGATACGCCAGGAATGTTGTAACATACTGCAACCGAGATGATAGCCTGCCTTAGGTTGGGATATATAGCGCTATAGACGTAATAATATCCCAACCGAGATGTGCGGGACGTCACGAACGGTATTCTGTAAAACATTCCCAGCGAGGTTCTAGATGTGTAACGTTAGGTTATATTACGTTATAGGCGAATATAATGTTCCCACCGAGAAGTAGAGGCCGATACGCCAGGCATGTTGTAATATACTACATCCGAGATGATAGCCTGCCTTAGGTTAGGATATATAACGCTATAGACGTATATAATTTCCCAACTGAGACGTACGGGACGACACAAACGGGATTCTGTAAAATATTACCAGCGAGGGCCTAGATGGCTTAGGTTAGGTTGTGATACGTTATAGACGTATATAATGTTCCCACCGAGAAGTAGGGGCCGATACGTCAGGAATGTTGTAAAATACTACATCCGAGATGATAGCCTGCATTAGGTTAGGATAAATAACGCTATAGACGTATATAATATCCCAACCGAGACGTACGGGACGACACGAACGGGATTCTGTAAAACATTACCAGCGAGGGGCTAGATGTGTTAGGTTAGGATATATTACGTTATAGACGTGTATAATGTACCCACCGAGAAGTAGGGGCCGATACGCCAGGAATGTTATAAAATACTGCATCCGAGATGATAGCCTGCCTTAGGTTAGGATATATAACGCTATAGACGTATATAATACTCCAACCGAAAGGTACGGGACGACAGGAACGGGATTCTGTAAGACATTACCAGCGCGGTTCTAGATGTGTTAGGTTAGGTTATATTACGTCATAGGCGAATATAATGTTCCCACCGAGAAGTAGAGGCCGATACGCCAGGCATGATGTAAAATACTACATCCGGGATGTTAGTCTGCCTTAGGTTAGGATATATAACGCTATAGTCGCATATAATGTCCCAACCGAGATGTACGGGACGACACGAACGTGATTCTGTAAAACATTACCAGCGAGGGGCTAGATGTGTTAGTTTAGGTTGTGATATGTTATAGACGTATGTAATGTTCCCAATGAGAAGTAGGGGCCGATATGCCAAGAATGTTGTAAAATACTGCATTCGAGATGATAGCCTTGCTTAGGTTAGGATATATAACGCTATAGACGTATATAATTTCCCAACTGAGACGTACGAGACGACACAAACGGGATTCTGTAAAACATTACCAGCGAGGGGCTAGATGGGTTAGGTTAGGTTGTGATACGTTATAGACGTATATAATGTTCCCACCGAGAAGTAGGGGCCGATACGGCAGGAATGCTGTAAAATACTACATCCGAGATGATAGCCTGCCTTAGGTTAGGATATATAACGCTATAGACGTATATAATATTCCAACCGAGAGGTACGGGACCACAGGAACGGGATTCTGTAAAACATTACCAGCGAGGGGCTAGATGTGTTAGGTTAGGATAAATTAAGTTATAGACCTATATAATGTTCCCACCGAGAAGTAGGGGCCGATACGCCAGGAATATTGTAAAATACTACATCCGAGATGATAGCCTGCCTTAGGTTAGGATATATAACGCTATAGTCGTATATAATGTCCCAACCGAGATGTACGGGACGACACGAACGTGATTCTGTAAAACATTACCAGCGAGGGGCTAGATGTGTTAGTTTAGGTTGTGATACGTTATAGACGTATGTAATGTTCCCAATGAGAAGTAGGGGCCGATATGCCAGGAATGTTGTAAAATACTGCATTCCGAGATGATAGCCTGCCTTAGGTTAGGATATATAACGCTATAGACGTATATAATATCCCAACTGAGACGTACGGGACGCAACAAACGGGATTCTGTAAAATATTACCAGCGTGGGGCTAGATGGGTTAGGTTAGGTTGTGATACGTTATAGACGTATATAATGTTCCCACCGAGAAGCAGGGGCCGATATGCCAGGAATGTTGTAAAATACTGCATCCGAGATGAGAGACGACAGGAACGGGATTCTGTAAAACATTACCAGCGAGGGGCTAGATGTGTTAGGTTAGGTTATATTAAGTTATAGACCTATATAATGTTCCCACCGAGAAGTAGGGGCCGATACGCCAGGAATGTTGTAAAATACTACATCCGAGATGATAGCCTGCCTTAGGTTAGGATATATAACGCTATAGACGTATATAATATCCCAACCGAGATGTACGGGACGTCACGAACGGTATTCTGTAAAACATTACCAGCGAGGTTCTAGATGTGTTAGGTTAGGTTATATTACGTTATAGACGTAGATAATGTTCCCACCGAGAAGTAGAGGCCGATATGCCAAGAATGTTGTAAAATACTGCATCCGAGATGATAGCCTGCCTTAGGTTAGGATATATAACGCTATAGACATATATAATTTCCCAACTGAGACGTACGAGACGACACAAACGGGATTCTGTAAAATATTACCAGCGAGGGGCTAGATGGGTTAGGTTAGGTTGTGATACGTTATAGACGTATATAATGTTCCCACCGAGAAGTAGGGGCCGATACGGCAGGAATGCTGTAAAATACTACATCCGAGATGATAGCCTGCCTTACGTTACGATATATATCGCTGTAGACGATTATAATGTCCCATCCGCGACGTACGGGACGACAGGAACGGGATTCTGTAAAACATTACAAGCGAGGGGCTAGATGGGTTAGGTTAGGTTGTGGTACGTTATAGACGTATATAATGTTCGCACCGAGAAGCAGGGGCCGATACGTCAGGAATGTTGTAAAATGCTACATACGAGATGATGGCCTGCCTTAGGGTAGGATAAATAACGCTATAGACGTATATAATATTCCAACCAAGACGTACGTGATGACACGAACGGGATTCTGTAAAACATTACCAGCGAGGGGCTAGATGTGTTAGGTTTGGTTGTGATACGTTATAGACGTATATAATGTTCCCACCGAGAAGCAGGGCCCGATACGTCAGGAATGTTGTAAAATACTGCATCCGAGATGATAGCCTGCCTTAGGGTAGGATAAATAACGCTATAGACGTATATAATATTCCAACCGAGACGTACGTGACGACACGAACGGGATTCTGTAAAACATTACCAGCGAGGGGCTAGATGTGTTAGGTTAGGATATATTACGTTATAGACGTGTATAATGTACCCACAGAGAAGTAGGGGCCGATACGCCAGGAATGGCGTAAAATACTGCATCCGAGATGTTAGCCTGCCTTAGGATAGGATATATAACGCTGTAGACGTAATAATATCCCAACCGAGATGTACGGGACGTCACGAACGGTATTCTGTAAAACATTACCAGCGAGGTTCTAGATGTGTAACGTTAGGTTATATTACGTTATAGACGAATATAATGTTCCCACCGAGAAGTAGAGGCCGATACGCCAGGCATGTTGTAATATACTACATCCGAGATGTTAGCCTGCCTTAGGTTAGGATATATAACGCTATAGTCGTACATAATGTCCCAACCGAGACGTACGGGACGACACGAACGTGATTCTGTAAAACATTACCAGCGAGGGGCTAGATGTGTTAGTTTAGGTTGTGATACGTTATAGACGTATATAATGTTCCCACCGATAAGTAGAGGCCGATATGCCAAGAATGTTGTAAAATACTGCATCCGAGATGATAGCCTGCCTTAGGTTAGGATATATAACGCTATAGACGTATATAATTTCCCAACTGAGACGTACGAGACGACACAAACGGGATTCTGTAAAATATTACCAGCGAGGGGCTAGATGGGTTAGGTTAGGTTGTGATACGTTATAGACGTATATAATGTTCCCAATGAGAAGTAGGGGTCGATATGCCAGGAATGTTGTAAAACACTGCATTCCGAGATGATAGCCTGCCTTAGGTTAGGATATATAACTCTATAGAAGTATATAATTTCCCAACTGAGACGTACGGGACGACACAAACGGGATTCTGTAAAATATTACCAGCGAGGGGCTAGATAGGTTAGGTTAGGTTGTAATACGTTATAGACGTATATAATGTTCCCACCGAGAAGTAGGGGCCGATACGGCAGGAATGTTGTAAAATACTACATCCGAGATGATAGCCTGCCTTAGGTTAGGATATATAACGCAATAGACGTATATAATATTCCAACCGCGATGTATGGGACGTCACGAACGGGATTCTGTAAAACATTACCAGCGAGGGGCTAGATGTGTTAGGTTAGGTTATATTACGTTATAGACGCGTATAATGTACCCACAGAGAAGTGGGGGCCGATACGCCAGGAATGGCGTAAAATACTGCATCCGAGATGTTAGCCTGCCTTAGGTTAGGATATATAACGCTATAGTCGTATATGATGTCCCAACCGAGACGTATGGTACGACACGAACGTGATTCTGTAAAACATTACCAGCGAGGGGCTAGATGTGTTAGTTTAGGTTGTGATACGTTATAGACGTATATAATGTTCCCACCGAGAAGTAGGGGCCGATATGCCAAGAATGTTGTAAAATACTGCATCCGAGATGATAGCCTGCCTTAGGTTATGATATATAACGCTATAGACGTATATAATATCCCAACTGAGACGTACGGGACGACACAAACGGGATTCTGTAAAATATTACCAGCGAGGGGCTAGATGGGTTAGGTTAGGTTGTGATACGTTATAGACGTATATAATGTTCCCACCGAGAAGTAGGGGCCGATACGGCAGGAATGTTGTAAAATACTACATCCGAGATGATAGCCTGCCTTAGGTTAGGATATATAACGCTATAGACGTATATAATATTCCAACCGAGATGTACGGGACGTCACGAACGGTATTCTGTAAAACATTACCAGCGAGGTTCTAGATGTGTTAAGTTAGGTTATATTACGTCATAGGCGAATATAATGTTCCCACCGAGAAGTAGAGGCCGATACGCCAGGCATGATGTAAAATACTACATCCGGGATGTTAGTCTGCCTTAGGTTAGGATATATAACGCTATAGTCGCATATAATGTCCCAACCGAGATGTACGGGACGACACGAACGTGATTCTGTAAAACATTACCAGCGAGGGGCTAGATGTGTTAGTTTAGGTTGTGATATGTTATAGACGTATGTAATGTTCCCAATGAGAAGTAGGGGCCGATATGCCAAGAATGTTGTAAAATACTGCATTCGAGATGATAGCCTGCCTTAGGTTAGGATATATAACGCTATAGACGTATATAATTTCCCAACTGAGACGTACGAGACGACACAAACGGGATTCTGTAAAACATTACCAGCGAGGGGCTAGATGGGTTAGGTTAGGTTGTGATACGTTATAGACGTATATAATGTTCCCACCGAGAAGTAGGGGCCGATACGGCAGGAATGCTGTAAAATACTACATCCGAGATGATAGCCTGCCTTAGGTTAGGATATATAACGCTATAGTCGTATATAATGTCCCAACCGAGATGTACGGGACGACACGAACGTGATTGTGTAAAACATTACCAGCGAGGGGCTAGATGTGTTAGTTTAGGTTGTGATACGTTATAGACGTATGTAATGTTCCCAATGAGAAGTAGGGGCCGATATGCCAGGAATGTTGTAAAATACTGCATTCCGAGATGATAGCCTGCCTTAGGTTAGGATATATAACGCTATAGACGTATATAATATCCCAACTGAGACGTACGGGACGCAACAACCGGGATTCTGTAAAATATTACCAGCGTGGGGCTAGATGGGTTAGGTTAGGTTGTGATACGTTATAGACGTATATAATGTTCCCACCGAGAAGCAGGGGCCGATATGCCAGGAATGTTGTAAAATACTGCATCCGAGATGAGAGCCTGCCTTAGGTTAGGATATATAACGCTATAGACGTATATAATATTCCAACCGAGAGGTACGGGACGACAGGAACGGGATTCTGTAAAACATTACCAGCGAGGGGCTAGATGTGTTAGGTTAGGTTATATTAAGTTATAGACCTATATAATGTTCCCACCGAGAAGTAGGGGCCGATACGGCAGGAATGCTGTAAAATACTACATCCGAGATGATAGCCTGCCTTACGTTACGATATATATCGCTGTAGACGATTATAATGTCCCATCCGAGACGTACGGGCGACAGGAACGGGATTCTGTAAAACATTACAAGCGAGGGGCTAGATGGGTTAGGTTAGGTTGTGGTACGTTATAGACGTATATAATGTTCCCACCGAGAAGCAGGGGCCGATACGTCAGGAATGTTGTAAAATGCTACATACGAGATGATGGCCTGCCTTAGGGTAGGATAAATAACGCTATAGACGTATATAATATTCCAACCAAGACGTACGTGATGACACGAACGGGATTCTGTAAAACATTACCTGCGAGGGGCTAGATGTGTTAGGTTTGGTTGTGATACGTTATAGACGTATATAATGTTCCCACCGAGAAGCAGGGGCCGATACGTCAGGAATGTTGTAAAATACTGCATCCGAGATGATAGCCTGCCTTAGGGTAGGATAAATAACGCTATAGACGTATATAATATTCCAACCGAGACGTACGTGACGACACGAACGGGATTCTGTAAAACATTACCAGCGAGGGGCTAGATGTGTTAGGTTAGGATATATTACGTTATAGACGTGTATAATGTACCCACAGAGAAGTAGGGGCCGATACGCCAGGAATGGCGTAAAATACTGCATCCGAGATGTTAGCCTGCCTTAGGTTAGGATATATAACGCTGTAGACGTAATAATATCCCAACCGAGATGTACGGGACGTCACGAACGGTATTCTGTATAACATTACCAGCGAGGGGCTAGATGTGTTAGGTTAGGTTATATTAAGTTATAGACCTATATAATGATCCCACCGAGAAGTAGGGGCCGATACGCCAGGAATGTTGTAAAATACTACATCCGAGATGATAGCCTGCCTTAGGTTAGGATATATAACGCTATAGTCGTATATAATGTCCCAACCGAGACGTACGGGACGACACGAACGTGATTCTGTAAAACATTACCAGCGAGGGGCTAGATGTGTTAGTTTAGGTTGTGATACGTTATAGACGTATATAATGTTCCCACCGAGAAGTAGAGGCCGATATGCCAAGAATGTTGTAAAATACTGCATCCGAGATGATAGCCTGCCTTAGGTTAGGATATATAACGCTATAGACGTATATAATTTCCCAACTGAGACGTACGAGACGACACAAACGGGATTCTGTAAAATATTACCAGCGTGGGGCTAGATGGGTTAGGTTAGGTTGTGATACGTTATAGACGTATATAATGTTCCCACCGAGAAGTAGGGGCCGATACGTCAGGAATGTTGTAAAATACTACATCCGAGATGATAGCCTGCCTTAGGTTAGGATAAATAACGCTATAGACGTATATAATATCCCAACCGAGACATACGGGACGACACGAACGGGATTCTGTAAAATATTACCAGCGAGGGTCTAGATGGATTAGGTTAGGTTATGTTACGTTATAGACGTGTATAATGTTCCCACCGTGAAGTAGGGGCCAATACGCCAGGAATGGCGTAAAATACTTCATCCGAGATATTAGCCTGCCTTACGTTAGGATATATATCGCTGTAGACGATTATAATGTCCCATCCGAGACGTACGGGACGACAGGAACGGGATTCTGTAAAACATTACCAGCGAGGGGCTAGATGGGTTAGGTTACGTTGTGGTACGTTATAGACGTATATAATGTTCCCACCGAGAAGCAGGGGCCGATACGTCAGGAATGTTGTAAAATGCTACATACGAGATGATGGCCTGCCTTAGGGTAGGATAAATAACGCTATAGACGTATATAATATTCCAACCGAGACGTACGTGACGACACGAACGGGATTCTGTAAAACATTACCAGCGAGGGGCTAGATGTGTTAGGTTAGGATATATTACGTTATAGACGTGTATAATGTACCCACAGAGAAGTAGGGGCCGATACGCCAGGAATGGCGTAAAATACTGCATCCGAGATGTTAGCCTGCCTTAGGTTAGGATATATAACGCTGTAGACGTATATAATGTCCCAACCGAGACGTACGGGACGACACGAACGGGATTCTGTAAAACATTACCAGCGAGGGGCTAGATGTGTTAGGTTAGGTTATGTTACGTTATAGAGCTATATAATGTTCCCACCGAGAGGTATGGGCCGATACGCCCGGAATGTTGTAAAATACTGCAACCGAGATGATAGCCTTCCTTAGGTTGGGATATATAACGCTATAGACGTAATAATATCCCAACCGAGATGTACGGGACGTCACGAACGGTATTCTGTAAAACATTACCAGCGAGGTTCTAGATGTGTTAGGTTAGGTTATATTACGTTATAGACGTATATAATGTTCCCACCGAGATGTAGCGGCCGATATGCCAAGAATGTTGTAAAATACTGCATCCGAGATGATAGCCTGCCTTAGGTTAGGATATATAACGCTATAGACGTATATAATTTCCCAACTGAGACGTACGAGACGACACAAACGGGATTCTGTAAAATATTACCAGCGTGGGGCTAGATGGGTTAGGTTAGGTTGTGGTACGTTATAGACGTATATAATGTTCCCACCGAGAAGTAGGGGCCGATACGGCAGGAATGCTGTAAAATACTACATCCGAGATGATAGCCTGCCTTAGGTTAGGATATATAACGCTATAGACGTATATAATATTCCAACCGAGAGGTACGTGACGACAGGAACGGGATTCTGTAAAACATTACCAGCGAGGTTCTAGATGTGTTAGGTTAGGTTATATTACGTTATAGACGTATGTAATGTTCCCAATGAGAAGTAGGGGCCGATACGCCAGGCATGATGTAAAATACTACATCCGAGATGTTAGCCTGCCTTACGTTAGGACATATATCGCTGTAGACGATTATAATGTCCCATCCGAAACGTAAGGGGCGACAGGAACGGGATTCTGTAAAACATTACCAGCGAGGGGCTAGATGGGTTAGGTTAGGTTGTGGTACGTTATAGACGTATATAATGTTCCCACCGAGAAGTAGGGGCCGATATGCCAGGAATGTTGCAAAATACTGCATCCGAGATGATAGTCTGCCTTAGGGTAGGGTATATAACGCTATAGACGTATATAATATCCCAACCGAGACGTACGGGACGACACGAACGGGATTCTGTAAAATATTACCAGCGAGGTTCTAGATGTGTAACGTTAGGTTATATTACGTTATAGACGAATATAATGTTCCCACCGAGAAGTAGAGGCCGATACGCCAGGCATGTTGTAATATACTACATCCGAGATGTTAGCCTGCCTTAGATTAGGATATATAACGCTATAGTCGTATATAATGTCCCAACCGAGACGTACGGGACGACACGAACGTGATTCTGTCAAACATTACCAGCGAGGGGCTAGATGTGTTAGTTTAGGTTGTGATACGTTATAGACGTATATAATGTTCCCACCGAGAAGTAGAGGCCGATATGCCAAGAATGTTGTAAAATACTGCATCCGAGATGATAGCCTGCCTTAGGTTAGGATATATAACTCTATAGAAGTATATAATTTCCCAACTGAGACGTACGGGACGACACAAACGGGATTCTGTAAAATATTACCAGCGAGGGGCTAGATAGGTTAGGTTAGGTTGTAATACGTTATAGACGTGTATAATGTTCCCACCGAGAAGTAGGGGCCGATACGGCAGGAATGTTGTAAAATACTACATCCGAGATGATAGCCTGCCTTAGGTTAGGTTATATAACGCAATAGACGTATATAATATTCCAACCGCGATGTACGGGACGTCACGAACGGGATTCTGTAAAACATTACCAGCGAGGGGCTAGATGTGTTAGGTTAGGTTATATTACGTTATAGACGTGTATAATGTACCCACAGAGAAGTAGGGGCCGATACGGCAGGAATGTTGTAAAATACTACATCCGAGATGATAGCCTGCCTTAGGTTAGGATGTATAACGCTATAGACGTATATAATATTCCAACCGCGATGTACGGGACGTCACGAACGGGATTCTGTAAAACATTACCAGCGAGGGGCTAGATGTGTTAGGTTAGGTTATATTAAGTTATAGACCTATATAATGTTCCCACCGAGAAGTAGGGGCCGATACGCCAGGAATGTTGTAAAATACTACATCAGGAGATGATAGCCTGCCTTAGGTTAGGATATATAACGCTATAGACGTATATAATATCCCAACCGAGATGTACGGGACGTCACGAACGGTATTCTGTAAAACATTACCAGCGAGGTTCTAGATGTGTTAGGTTAGGTTATATTACGTTATAGACGAATATAATGTTCCCACCGAGAAGTAGAGGCCGATACGCCAGGCATGTTGTAATATACTACATCCGAGATGTTAGCCTGCCTTACGTTAGGATATATAGCGCTGTAAACGTATATAATGTCCCAACCGAGACGTACGGGACGACACGAACTGGATTCTGTAAAATATTACCAGCGAAGGGCTAGATGTGTTAGGTTAGATTATATTACGTTATAGACGCATATAATGTTCCCACCGAGAAGTAGAGGCCGATATGCCAAGAATGTTGTAAAATACTGCATCCGAGATGATAGCCTGCCTTAGGTTAGGATATATAACGCTATAGACGTATATAATTTCCCAACTGAGACGTACGAGACGACACGAACGGGATTCTGTAAAACATTGCCAGCGAGGGGCTAGATGGGTTAGGCTAGATTATATTACGTTATAGATGTATATAATGTTCCCACCGAGAAGTAGAGGCCGATCCTACAGAAATGTTGTAAAATACTATATCCGAGAAGTTAGCCTGCCTTAGGTTAGGATATATATCGCTGTAGACGTTTATAATGTCTCATCCGAGACGTACGGGACGACAGGGACGGGATTCTGTAAAACATTACCAGCGAGGAGCTAGATGTGTTAGGTTAAGTTATATTACGTTATAGACCTATATAATGTTCCCACGTTGAAGTAGGGGCCCATACGCCAGGAATGGCGTAAAATACTTCATCCGAGATGTTAGCCTGCCTTAGGTTAGGATATATAACGCTGTAGACGTATATAATGTCACACCCGAGACGTACGGGACGACACGAACGGGATTCTGTAAAACATTGCCAGCGAGGGGCTAGATGGGATAGGTTAGGTTGTGATACGTTATAGACGTGTATAATGTTCCCACCGTGAAGTAGGGGCCGATACGCCAGGAATGGCGTAAAATGCTTCATCCGAGATGTTAGCCTGCCTTACGTTAGGATATATATCGCTGTAGACGATTATAGTGTCCCATCCGAGACGTACGGGACCACAGGAACGGGATTCTGTAAAACATTACCAGCGAGGGGCTAGAGGGGTTAGGTTAGGTTGTGATACGTTATAGACGTATATAATGTTCCCACCGAGAAGTAGGGTCCGATATGCCAGGAATGTTGCAAAATACTGCATCCGAGATGATAGTCTGCCTTAGGGTAGGATATATAACGCTATAGACGTATATAATATCCCAACCGAGACGTACGGGACGACACGAACGGGATTCTGTAAAATATTACCAGCGAGAGGCTAGATGGGTTAAGTTAGGTTATGTTACGTTATAGACGTGTATAATGTTCCCACCGTGAAGTAGGGGCCGATACGCCAGGAATGGCGTAAAATACTTCATCCGAGATATTAGCCTGCCTTACGTTAGGACATATATCGCTGTAGACGATTATAATGTCCCATCCGAAACGTACGGGACGACAGGAACGGGATTCTGTAAAACATTACGAGCGAGGGGCTAGATGGGTTAGGTTAGGTTGTGGTACGTTATAGACGTATATAATGTTCCCACCGAGAAGCAGGGGCCGATACGTCAGGAATGTTGTAAAATGCTACATACGAGATGATGGCCTGCCTTAGGGTAGGATAAATAACGCAATAGACGTATATAATATCCCAACCGAGATGTACGGGACGTCACGAACGGTATTCTGTAAAACATTACCAGCGAGGTTCTAGATGTGTTAGGTTAGGTTATATTACGTTATAGACGAATATAATGTTCCCACCGAGAAGTAGAGGCCGATACGCCAGGCATGTTGTAATATACTACATCCGAGATGTTAGCCTGCCTTACGTTAGGATATATAGCGCTGTAAACGTATATAATGTCCCAACCGAGACGTACGGGACGACACGAACTGGATTCTGTAAAACATTACCAGCGAAGGGCTAGATGTGTTAGGTTAGATTATATTACGTTATAGACGCATATAATGTTCCCACCGAGAAGTAGAGGCCGATATGCCAAGAATGTTGTAAAATACTGCATCCGAGATGATAGCCTGCCTTAGGTTAGGATATATAACGCTATAGACGTATATAATTTCTCAACTGGGACGTACGAGACGACACGAACGGGATTCTGTAAAACATTGCCAGCGAGGGGCTAGATGGGTTAGGCTAGATTATATTACGTTATAGATGTATATAATGTTCCCACCGAGAAGTAGAGGCCGATCCTACAGAAATGTTGTAAAATACTGTATCCGAGAAGTTAGCCTGCCTTAGGTTAGGATATATATCGCTGTAGACGTTTATAATGTCTCATCCGAGAGGTACGTGACGACAGGAACGGGATTCTGTAAAACATTACCAGCGAGGTTCTAGATGTGTTAGGTTAGGTTATATTACGTTATAGACGTATGTAATGTTCCCAATGAGAAGTAGGGGCCGATACGCCAGGCATGATGTAAAATACTACATCCGAGATGTTAGCCTGCCTTACGTTAGGACATATATCGCTGTAGACGATTATAATGTCCCATCCGAAACGTAAGGGGCGACAGGAACGGGATTCTGTAAAACATTACCAGCGAGGGGCTAGATGGGTTAGGTTAGGTTGTGGTACGTTATAGACGTATATAATGTTCCCACCGAGAAGTAGGGGCCGATATGCCAGGAATGTTGCAAAATACTGCATCCGAGATGATAGTCTGCCTTAGGGTAGGGTATATAACGCTATAGACGTATATAATATCCCAACCGAGACGTACGGGACGACACGAACGGGATTCTGTAAAATATTACCAGCGAGGTTCTAGATGTGTAACGTTAGGTTATATTACGTTATAGACGAATATAATGTTCCCACCGAGAAGTAGAGGCCGATACGCCAGGCATGTTGTAATATACTACATCCGAGATGTTAGCCTGCCTTAGATTAGGATATATAACGCTATAGTCGTATATAATGTCCCAACCGAGACGTACGGGACGACACGAACGTGATTCTGTCAAACATTACCAGCGAGGGGCTAGATGTGTTAGTTTAGGTTGTGATACGTTATAGACGTATATAATGTTCCCACCGAGAAGTAGAGGCCGATATGCCAAGAATGTTGTAAAATACTGCATCCGAGATGATAGCCTGCCTTAGGTTAGGATATATAACTCTATAGAAGTATATAATTTCCCAACTGAGACGTACGGGACGACACAAACGGGATTCTGTAAAATATTACCAGCGAGGGGCTAGATAGGTTAGGTTAGGTTGTAATACGTTATAGACGTGTATAATGTTCCCACCGAGAAGTAGGGGCCGATACGGCAGGAATGTTGTAAAATACTACATCCGAGATGATAGCCTGCCTTAGGTTAGGTTATATAACGCAATAGACGTATATAATATTCCAACCGCGATGTACGGGACGTCACGAACGGGATTCTGTAAAACATTACCAGCGAGGGGCTAGATGTGTTAGGTTAGGTTATATTACGTTATAGACGTGTATAATGTACCCACAGAGAAGTAGGGGCCGATACGGCAGGAATGTTGTAAAATACTACATCCGAGATGATAGCCTGCCTTAGGTTAGGATGTATAACGCTATAGACGTATATAATATTCCAACCGCGATGTACGGGACGTCACGAACGGGATTCTGTAAAACATTACCAGCGAGGGGCTAGATGTGTTAGGTTAGGTTATATTAAGTTATAGACCTATATAATGTTCCCACCGAGAAGTAGGGGCCGATACGCCAGGAATGTTGTAAAATACTACATCAGGAGATGATAGCCTGCCTTAGGTTAGGATATATAACGCTATAGACGTATATAATATCCCAACCGAGATGTACGGGACGTCACGAACGGTATTCTGTAAAACATTACCAGCGAGGTTCTAGATGTGTTAGGTTAGGTTATATTACGTTATAGACGAATATAATGTTCCCACCGAGAAGTAGAGGCCGATACGCCAGGCATGTTGTAATATACTACATCCGAGATGTTAGCCTGCCTTACGTTAGGATATATAGCGCTGTAAACGTATATAATGTCCCAACCGAGACGTACGGGACGACACGAACTGGATTCTGTAAAATATTACCAGCGAAGGGCTAGATGTGTTAGGTTAGATTATATTACGTTATAGACGCATATAATGTTCCCACCGAGAAGTAGAGGCCGATAGGCCAAGAATGTTGTAAAATACTGCATCCGAGATGATAGCCTGCCTTAGGTTAGGATATATAACGCTATAGACGTATATAATTTCCCAACTGAGACGTACGAGACGACACGAACGGGATTCTGTAAAACATTGCCAGCGAGGGGCTAGATGGGTTAGGCTAGATTATATTACGTTATAGATGTATATAATGTTCCCACCGAGAAGTAGAGGCCGATCCTACAGAAATGTTGTAAAATACTATATCCGAGAAGTTAGCCTGCCTTAGGTTAGGATATATATCGCTGTAGACGTTTATAATGTCTCATCCGAGACGTACGGGACGACAGGGACGGGATTCTGTAAAACATTACCAGCGAGGAGCTAGATGTGTTAGGTTAAGTTATATTACGTTATAGACCTATATAATGTTCCCACGTTGAAGTAGGGGCCCATACGCCAGGAATGGCGTAAAATACTTCATCCGAGATGTTAGCCTGCCTTAGGTTAGGATATATAACGCTGTAGACGTATATAATGTCACACCCGAGACGTACGGGACGACACGAACGGGATTCTGTAAAACATTGCCAGCGAGGGGCTAGATGGGATAGGTTAGGTTGTGATACGTTATAGAAGTGTATAATGTTCCCACCGTGAAGTAGGGGCCGATACGCCAGGAATGGCGTAAAATGCTTCATCCGAGATGTTAGCCTGCCTTACGTTAGGATATATATCGCTGTAGACGATTATAGTGTCCCATCCGAGACGTACGGGACCACAGGAACGGGATTCTGTAAAACATTACCAGCGAGGGGCTAGAGGGGTTAGGTTAGGTTGTGATACGTTATAGACGTATATAATGTTCCCACCGAGAAGTAGGGGCCGATATGCCAGGAATGTTGCAAAATACTGCATCCGAGATGATAGTCTGCCTTAGGGTAGGATATATAACGCTATAGACGTATATAATATCCCAACCGAGACGTACGGGACGACACGAACGGGATTCTGTAAAATATTACCAGCGAGAGGCTAGATGGGTTAAGTTAGGTTATGTTACGTTATAGACGTGTATAATGTTCCCACCGTGAAGTAGGGGCCGATACGCCAGGAATGGCGTAAAATACTTCATCCGAGATATTAGCCTGCCTTACGTTAGGACATATATCGCTGTAGACGATTATAATGTCCCATCCGAAACGTACGGGACGACAGGAACGGGATTCTGTAAAACATTACGAGCGAGGGGCTAGATGGGTTAGGTTAGGTTGTGGTACGTTATAGACGTATATAATGTTCCCACCGAGAAGCAGGGGCCGATACGTCAGGAATGTTGTAAAATGCTACATACGAGATGATGGCCTGCCTTAGGGTAGGATAAATAACGCAATAGACGTATATAATATTCCAACCGCGATGTACAGGACGTCACGAACGGGATTCTGTAAAACATTACCAGCGAGGGGCTAGATGTGTTAGGTTAGGTTATATTACGTTATAGACGTGTATAATGTACCCACAGAGAAGTAGGGGCCGATACGCCAGGAATGGCGTAAAATACTGCATCCGAGATGTTAGCCTGCCTTAGGTTAGGATATATAACGCTGTAGACGTAATAATATCCCAACCGAGATGTACGGGACGTCACGAACGGTATTCTGTAAAACATTACCAGCGAGGTTCTAGATGTGTAACGTTAGGTTATATTACGTTATAGACGAATATAATGTTCCCACCGAGAAGTAGAGGCCGATACGCCAGGCATGTTGTAATATACTACATCCGAGATGTTAGCCTGCCTTAGGTTAGGATATATAACGCTGTAGACGTAATAATATCCCAACCGAGATGTACGGGACGTCACGAACGGTATTCTGTAAAACATTACCAGCGAGGTTCTAGATGTGTAACGTTAGGTTATATTACGTTATAGACGAATATAATGTTCCCACCGAGAAGTAGAGGCCGATACGCCAGGCATGTTGTAATATACTACATCCGAGATGTTAGCCTGCCTTAGATTAGGATATATAACGCTATAGTCGTATATAATGTCCCAACCGAGACGTACGGGACGACACGAACGTGATTCTGTCAAACATTACCAGCGAGGGGCTAGATGTGTTAGTTTAGGTTGTGATACGTTATAGACGTATATAATGTTCCCACCGAGAAGTAGAGGCCGATATGCCAAGAATGTTGTAAAATACTGCATCCGAGATGATAGCCTGCCTTAGGTTAGGATATATAACTCTATAGAAGTATATAATTTCCCAACTGAGACGTACGGGACGACAAAAACGGGATTCTGTAAAATATTACCAGCGAGGGTCTAGATGTGTTAGGTTAGGTTATATTACGTTATAGACGTGTATAATGTACCCACAGAGAAGTAGGGGCCGATACGGCAGGAATGTTGTAAAATACTACATCCGAGATGATAGCCTGCCTTAGGTTAGGATATATAACGCTATAGACGTATATAATATTCCAACCGCGATGTACGGGACGTCACGAACGGGATTCTGTAAAACATTACCAGCGAGGGGCTAGATGTGTTAGGTTAGGTTATATTAAGTTATAGACCTATATAATGTTCCCACCGAGAAGTAGGGGCCGATACGCCAGGAATGTTGTAAAATACTACATCCGAGATGATAGCCTGCCTTAGGTTAGGATATATAACGCTATAGACGTATATAATATCCCAACCGAGATGTACGGGACGTCACGAACGGTATTCTGTAAAACATTACCAGCGAGGTTCTAGATGTGTTAGGTTAGGTTATATTACGTTATAGACGAATATAATGTTCCCACCGAGAAGTAGAGGCCGATACGCCAGGCATGTTGTAATATACTACATCCGAGATGTTAGCCTGCCTTACGTTAGGATATATAGCGCTGTAAACGTATATAATGTCCCAACCGAGACGTACGGGACGACACGAACTGGATTCTGTAAAACATTACCAGCGAAGGGCTAGATGTGTTAGGTTAGATTATATTACGTTATAGACGCATATAATGTTCCCACCGAGAAGTAGAGGCCGATATGCCAAGAATGTTGTAAAATACTGCATCCGAGATGATAGCCTGCCTTAGGTTAGGATATATAACGCTATAGACGTATATAATTTCTCAACTGGGACGTACGAGACGACACGGACGGGATTCTGTAAAACATTGCCAGCGAGGGGCTAGATGGGTTAGGCTAGATTATATTACGTTATAGATGTATATAATGTTCCCACCGAGAAGTAGAGGCCGATCCTACAGAAATGTTGTAAAATACTGTATCCGAGAAGTTAGCCTGCCTTAGGTTAGGATATATATCGCTGTAGACGTTTATAATGTCTCATCCGAGACGTACGGGACGACAGGGACGGGATTCTGTAAAACATTACCAGCGAGGAGCTAGATGTGTTAGGTTAGGTTATATTACGTTATAGACCTATATAATGTTCCCACGTTGAAGTAGGGGCCCATACGCCAGGAATGGCGTAAAATACTTCATCCGAGATGTTAGCCTGCCTTAGGTTAGGATATATAACGCTGTAGACGTATATAATGTCCCACCCGAGACGTACGGGACGACACGAACGGGATTCTGTAAAACATTGCCAGCGAGGGGCTAGATGGGATAGGTTAGGTTGTGATACGTTATAGACGTGTATAATGTTCCCACCGAGAAGTAGGGGCCGATATGCCAGGAATGTTGCAAAATACTGCATCCGAGATGATAGTCTGCCTTAGGGTAGGATATATAACGCTATAGACGTATATAATATCCCAACCGAGACGTACGGGACGACACGAACGGGATTCTGTAAAATATTACCAGCGAGGGGCTAGATGGGTTAGGTTAGGTTGTGATACGTTATAGACGTGTATGATGTTCCCACCGTGAAGTAGGGGCCGATACGCCAGGAATGGCGTAAAATACTTCATCCGAGATATTAGCCTGCCTTACGTTAGGACATATATCGCTGTAGACGATTATAATGTCCCATCCGAAACGTACGGGACGACAGGAACGGGATTCTGTAAAACATTACGAGCGAGGGGCTAGATGGGTTAGGTTAGGTTGTGGTACGTTATAGACGTATATAATGTTCCCACCGAGAAGCAGGGGCCGATACGTCAGGAATGTTGTAAAATGCTACATACGAGATGATGGCCTGCCTTAGGGTAGGATAAATAACGCAATAGACGTATATAATATTCCAACCGCGATGTACAGGACGTCACGAACGGGATTCTGTAAAACATTACCAGCGAGGGGCTAGATGTGTTAGGTTAGGTTATATTACGTTATAGACGTGTATAATGTACCCACAGAGAAGTAGGGGCCGATACGCCAGGAATGGCGTAAAATACTGCATCCGAGATGTTAGCCTGCCTTAGGTTAGGATATATAACGCTGTAGACGTAATAATATCCCAACCGAGATGTACGGGACGTCACGAACGGTATTCTGTAAAACATTACCAGCGAGGTTCTAGATGTGTAACGTTAGGTTATATTACGTTATAGACGAATATAATGTTCCCACCGAGAAGTAGAGGCCGATACGCCAGGCATGTTGTAATATACTACATCCGAGATGTTAGCCTGCCTTAGGTTAGGATATATAACGCTGTAGACGTAATAATATCCCAACCGAGATGTACGGGACGTCACGAACGGTATTCTGTAAAACATTACCAGCGAGGTTCTAGATGTGTAACGTTAGGTTATATTACGTTATAGACGAATATAATGTTCCCACCGAGAAGTAGAGGCCGATACGCCAGGCATGTTGTAATATACTACATCCGAGGTGTTAGCCTGCCTTAGATTAGGATATATAACGCTATAGTCGTATATAATGTCCCAACCGAGACGTACGGGACGACACGAACGTGATTCTGTCAAACATTACCAGCGAGGGGCTAGATGTGTTAGTTTAGGTTGTGATACGTTATAGACGTATATAATGTTCCCACCGAGAAGTAGAGGCCGATATGCCAAGAATGTTGTAAAATACTGCATCCGAGATGATAGCCTGCCTTAGGTTAGGATATATAACTCTATAGAAGTATATAATTTCCCAACTGAGACGTACGGGACGACACAAACGGGATTCTGTAAAATATTACCAGCGAGGGGCTAGATAGGTTAGGTTAGGTTGTAATACGTTATAGACGTGTATAATGTTCCCACCGAGAAGTAGGGGCCGATACGGCAGGAATGTTGTAAAATACTACATCCGAGATGATAGCCTGCCTTAGGTTAGGTTATATAACGCAATAGACGTATATAATATTCCAACCGCGATGTACGGGACGTCACGAACGGGATTCTGTAAAACATTACCAGCGAGGGGCTAGATGTGTTAGGTTAGGTTATATTACGTTATAGACGTGTATAATGTACCCACAGAGAAGTAGGGGCCGATACGGCAGGAATGTTGTAAAATACTACATCCGAGATGATAGCCTGCCTTAGGTTAGGATATATAACGCTATAGACGTATATAATATTCCAACCGCGATGTACGGGACGTCACGAACGGGATTCTGTAAAACATTACCAGCGAGGGGCTAGATGTGTTAGGTTAGGTTATATTAAGTTATAGACCTATATAATGTTCCCACCGAGAAGTAGGGGCCGATACGCCAGGAATGTTGTAAAATACTACATCCGAGATGATAGCCTGCCTTAGGTTAGGATATATAACGCTATAGACGTATATAATATCCCAACCGAGATGTACGGGACGTCACGAACGGTATTCTGTAAAACATTACCAGCGAGGTTCTAGATGTGTTAGGTTAGGTTATATTACGTTATAGACGAATATAATGTTCCCACCGAGAAGTAGAGGCCGATACGCCAGGCATGTTGTAATATACTACATCCGAGATGTTAGCCTGCCTTACGTTAGGATATATAGCGCTGTAAACGTATATAATGTCCCAACCGAGACGTACGGGACGACACGAACTGGATTCTGTAAAACATTACCAGCGAAGGGCTAGATGTGTTAGGTTAGATTATATTACGTTATAGACGCATATAATGTTCCCACCGAGAAGTAGAGGCCGATATGCCAAGAATGTTGTAAAATACTGCATCCGAGATGATAGCCTGCCTTAGGTTAGGATATATAACGCTATAGACGTATATAATTTCCCAACTGGGACGTACGAGACGACACGAACGGGATTCTGTAAAACATTGCCAGCGAGGGGCTAGATGGGTTAGGCTAGATTATATTACGTTATAGATGTATATAATGTTCCCACCGAGAAGTAGAGGCCGATCCTACAGAAATGTTGTAAAATACTGTATCCGAGAAGTTAGCCTGCCTTAGGTTAGGATATATATCGCTGTAGACGTTTATAATGTCTCATCCGAGACGTACGGGACGACAGGGACGGGATTCTGTAAAACATTACCAGCGTGGAGCTAGATGTGTTAGGTTAGGTTATATTACGTTATAGACCTATATAATGTTCCCACGTTGAAGTAGGGGCCCATACGCCAGGAATGGCGTAAAATACTTCATCCGAGATGTTAGCCTGCCTTAGGTTAGGATATATAACGCTGTAGACGTATATAATGTCCCACCCGAGACGTACGGGACGACACGAACGGGATTCTGTAAAACATTGCCAGCGAGGGGCTAGATGGGATAGGTTAGGTTGTGATACGTTATAGACGTGTATAATGTTCCCACCGTGAAGTAGGGGCCGATACGCCAGGAATGGCGTAAAATGCTTCATCCGAGATGTTAGCCTGCCTTACGTTAGGATATATATCGCTGTAGACGATTATAGTGTCCCATCCGAGACGTACGGAACCACAGGAACGGGATTCTGTAAAACATTACCAGCGAGGGGCTAGATGGGTTAGGTTAGGTTGTGATACGTTATAGACGTATATAATGTTCCCACCGAGAAGTAGGGGCCGATATGCCAGGAATGTTGCAAAATACTGCATCCGAGATGATAGTCTGCCTTAGGGTAGGATATATAACGCTATAGACGTATATAATATCCCAACCGAGACGTACGGGACGACACGAACGGGATTCTGTAAAATATTACCAGCGAGGGGCTAGATGGGTTAGGTTAGGTTGTGATACGTTATAGACCTGTATGATGTTCCCACCGTGAAGTAGGGGCCGATACGCCAGGAATGTTTTAAATACTACATCCGAGATGTTAGCCTGCCTTACGTTAGGATATATATCGCTGTAGACGTATATAATGTCCCATCCGAGACGTACGGAACGACACGAACGGGATTCTGTAAAACATTACCAGCGAGGGGCTAAATGTGTTAGGTTAGGTTATACTACGTTATAGACCTATATAATGTTCCCACCGAGAAGTATGGGCCGATACGCCAGGAATGTTGTAAAATACTACAACCGAGATGATAGCCTGCCTTAGGTTAGGATAAATAACGCTGTAGACGTATATAATGTCCCAACCGAGATGTACGGGACGACACGAACGGGATTCTGTAAAACATTACCAGCGAGGGGCTAGATGCGATAGGTTAGGTTATGTTACGTTATAGACGTGTATAATGTTCCCACCGAGAAGTAGCGGCCGTTACGCCAGGAATGGCGTAAAATACTGCATCCGAGATGCTAGCCTGCATTAGGTTAGGATATATAACGCTGTAGACGCATATAATGTCCCAACCGAGATGTACGGTACGTCACGAACGGTATTCTGTAGAACACTACCAGCGAGGTGCTAGATGGGTTAGGTTAGGTTATGTTACATTATAGACGTGTATAATGCTCCCACCGTGAAGTAGGGGCCGATACGCCAGGAATGGCGTATAATACTTCATCCGAGATATTAGCCTGCCTTACGTTAGGATATATATCGCAGTAGACGATTATAATGTCCCATCCGAGACGTACGGGACGACAGGAACGGGATTCTGTAAAACATTACCAGCGAGGGGCTAGATGGGTTAGGTTAGGTTATGTTACGTTATAGACGTGTATAATGTTCCCACCGAGAAGTAGGGGACGATACTCCAAGACTGTTGTAAAATACTACATCCGAGATGTTAGCCTGCCTTAGATTAGGATATATAACGCTGTAGACGTATATAATGTCCCAACCGAGACGTACGGGACGACACGAGCGGGATTCTGTAAAATATTACCAGCGAGGGTCTAGAGGGGCTAGGTTAGGTTATGTTACGTTATAGACGAATATAATGTTCCCACCGAGAAGTAGAGGCCGATACGCCAGGCATGTTGTAATATACTACATCCGAGATGTTAGCCTGCCTTACGTTAGGATATATAGCGCTGTAAACGTATATAATGTCCCAACCGAGACGTACGGGACGACACGAACTGGATTCTGTAAAACATTACCAGCGAAGGGCTAGATGTGTTAGGTTAGATTATATTACGTTATAGACGCATATAATGTTCCCACCGAGAAGTAGAGGCCGATATGCCAAGAATGTTGTAAAATACTGCATCCGAGATGATAGCCTGCCTTAGGTTAGGATATATAACGCTATAGACGTATATAATTTCCCAACTGGGACGTACGAGACGACACGAACGGGATTCTGTAAAACATTGCCAGCGAGGGGCTAGATGGGTTAGGCTAGATTATATTACGTTATAGATGTATATAATGTTCCCACCGAGAAGTAGAGGCCGATCCTACAGAAATGTTGTAAAATACTGTATCCGAGAAGTTAGCCTGCCTTAGGTTAGGATATATATCGCTGTAGACGTTTATAATGTCTCATCCGAGACGTACGGGACGACAGGGACGGGATTCTGTAAAACATTACCAGCGAGGAGCTAGATGTGTTAGGTTAGGTTATATTACGTTATAGACCTATATAATGTTCCCACGTTGAAGTAGGGGCCCATACGCCAGGAATGGCGTAAAATACTTCATCCGAGATGTTAGCCTGCCTTAGGTTAGGATATATAACGCTGTAGACGTATATAATGTCCCACCCGAGACGTACGGGACGACACGAACGGGATTCTGTAAAACATTGCCAGCGAGGGGCTAGATGGGATAGGTTAGGTTGTGATACGTTATAGACGTGTATAATGTTCCCACCGTGAAGTAGGGGCCGATACGCCAGGAATGGCGTAAAATGCTTCATCCGAGATGTTAGCCTGCCTTACGTTAGGATATATATCGCTGTAGACGATTATAGTGTCCCATCCGAGACGTACGGAACCACAGGAACGGGATTCTGTAAAACATTACCAGCGAGGGGCTAGATGGGTTAGGTTAGGTTGTGATACGTTATAGACGTATATAATGTTCCCACCGAGAAGTAGGGGCCGATATGCCAGGAATGTTGCAAAATACTGCATCCGAGATGATAGTCTGCCTTAGGGTAGGATATATAACGCTATAGACGTATATAATATCCCAACCGAGACGTACGGGACGACACGAACGGGATTCTGTAAAATATTACCAGCGAGGGGCTAGATGGGTTAGGTTAGGTTGTGATACGTTATAGACCTGTATGATGTTCCCACCGTGAAGTAGGGGCCGATACGCCAGGAATGTTTTAAATACTACATCCGAGATGTTAGCCTGCCTTACGTTAGGATATATATCGCTGTAGACGTATATAATGTCCCATCCGAGACGTACGGAACGACACGAACGGGATTCTGTAAAACATTACCAGCCAGGGGCTAAATGTGTTAGGTTAGGTTATACTACGTTATAGACCTATATAATGTTCCCACCGAGAAGTATGGGCCGATACGCCAGGAATGTTGTAAAATACTACAACCGAGATGATAGCCTGCCTTAGGTTAGGATAAATAACGCTGTAGACGTATATAATGTCCCAACCGAGATGTACGGGACGACACGAACGGGATTCTGTAAAACATTACCAGCGAGGGGCTAGATGCGATAGGTTAGGTTATGTTACGTTATAGACGTGTATAATGTTCCCACCGAGATGTAGCGGCCGTTACGCCAGGAATGGCGTAAAATACTGCATCCGAGATGCTAGCCTGCATTAGGTTAGGATATATAACGCTGTAGACGCATATAATGTCCCAACCGAGATGTACGGTACGTCACGAACGGTATTCTGTAGAACACTACCAGCGAGGTGCTAGATGGGTTAGGTTAGGTTATGTTACATTATAGACGTGTATCATGCTCCCACCGTGAAGTAGGGGCCGATACGCCAGGAATGGCGTATAATACTTCATCCGAGATATTAGCCTGCCTTACGTTAGGATATATATCGCAGTAGACGATTATAATGTCCCATCCGAGACGTACGGGACGACAGGAACGGGATTCTGTAAAACATTACCAGCGAGGGGCTAGATGGGTTAGGTTAGGTTATGTTACGTTATAGACGTGTATAATGTTCCCACCGAGAAGTAGGGGACGATACTCCAAGACTGTTGTAAAATACTACATCCGAGATGTTAGCCTGCCTTAGATTAGGATATATAACGCTGTAGACGTATATAATGTCCCAACCGAGACGTACGGGACGACACGAGCGGGATTCTGTAAAATATTACCAGCGAGGGTCTAGAGGGGCTAGGTTAGGTTATGTTACGTTATAGACGAATATAATGTTCCCACCGAGAAGTAGAGGCCGATACGCCAGGCATGTTGTAATATACTACATCCGAGATGTTAGCCTGCCTTACGTTAGGATATATAGCGCTGTAAACGTATATAATGTCCCAACCGAGACGTACGGGACGACACGAACTGGATTCTGTAAAACATTACCAGCGAAGGGCTAGATGTGTTAGGTTAGATTATATTACGTTATAGACGCATATAATGTTCCCACCGAGAAGTAGAGGCCGATATGCCAAGAATGTTGTAAAATACTGCATCCTAGATGATAGCCTGCCTTAGGTTAGGATATATAACGCTATAGACGTATATAATTTCCCAACTGGGACGTACGAGACGACACGAACGGGATTCTGTAAAACATTGCCAGCGAGGGGCTAGATGGGTTAGGCTAGATTATATTACGTTATAGATGTATATAATGTTCCCACCGAGAAGTAGAGGCCGATCCCACAGAAATGTTGTAAAATACTGTATCCGAGAAGTTAGCCTGCCTTAGGTTAGGATATATATCGCTGTAGACGTTTATAATGTCTCATCCGAGACGTACGGGACGACAGGGACGGGATTCTGTAAAACATTACCAGCGAGGAGCTAGATGTGTTAGGTTAGGTTATATTACGTTATAGACCTATATAATGTTCCCACGTTGAAGTAGGGGCCCATACGCCAGGAATGGCGTAAAATACTTCATCCGAGATGTTAGCCTGCCTTAGGTTAGGATATATAACGCTGTAGACGTATATAATGTCCCACCCGAGACGTACGGGACGACACGAACGGGATTCTGTAAAACATTGCCAGCGAGGGGCTAGATGGGATAGGTTAGGTTGTGATACGTTATAGACGTGTATAATGTTCCCACCGTGAAGTAGGGGCCGATACGCCAGGAATGGCGTAAAATGCTTCATCCGAGATGTTAGCCTGCCTTACGTTAGGATATATATCGCTGTAGACGATTATAGTGTCCCATCCGAGACGTACGGAACCACAGGAACGGGATTCTGTAAAACATTACCAGCGAGGGGCTAGATGGGTTAGGTTAGGTTGTGATACGTTATAGACGTATATAATGTTCCCACCGAGAAGTAGGGGCCGATATGCCAGGAATGTTGCAAAATACTGCATCCGAGATGATAGTCTGCCTTAGGGTAGGATATATAACGCTATAGACGTATATAATATCCCAACCGAGACGTACGGGACGACACGAACGGGATTCTGTAAAATATTACCAGCGAGGGGCTAGATGGGTTAGGTTAGGTTGTGATACGTTATAGACGTGTATGATGTTCCCACCGTGAAGTAGGGGCCGATACGCCAGGAATGGCGTAAAATACTTCATCCGAGATATTAGCCTGCCTTACGTTAGGACATATATCGCTGTAGACGATTATAATGTCCCATCCGAAACGTACGGGACGACAGGAACGGGATTCTGTAAAACATTACGAGCGAGGGGCTAGATGGGTTAGGTTAGGTTGTGGTACGTTATAGACGTATATAATGTTCCCACCGAGAAGCAGGGGCCGATACGTCAGGAATGTTGTAAAATGCTACATACGAGATGATGGCCTGCCTTAGGGTAGGATAAATAACGCAATAGACGTATATAATATTCCAACCGCGATGTACAGGACGTCACGAACGGGATTCTGTAAAACATTACCAGCGAGGGGCTAGATGTGTTAGGTTAGGTTATATTACGTTATAGACGTGTATAATGTACCCACAGAGAAGTAGGGGCCGATACGCCAGGAATGGCGTAAAATACTGCATCCGAGATGTTAGCCTGCCTTAGGTTAGGATATATAACGCTGTAGACGTAATAATATCCCAACCGAGATGTACGGGACGTCACAAACGGGATTCTGTAAAATATTACCAGCGAGGGGCTAGATAGGTTAGGTTAGGTTGTAATACGTTATAGACGTGTATAATGTTCCCACCGAGAAGTAGGGGCCGATACGGCAGGAATGTTGTAAAATACTACATCCGAGATGATAGCCTGCCTTAGGTTAGGTTATATAACGCAATAGACGTATATAATGTCCCATCCGAGGCGTACGGAACGACACGAACGGGATTCTGTAAAACATTACCAGCCAGGGGCTAAATGTGTTAGGTTAGGTTATACTACGTTATAGACCTATATAATGTTCCCACCGAGAAGTATGGGCCGATACGCCAGGAATGTTGTAAAATACTACAACCGAGATGATAGCCTGCCTTAGGTTAGGATAAATAACGCTGTAGACGTATATAATGTCCCAACCGAGATGTACGGGACGACACGAACGGGATTCTGTAAAACATTACCAGCGAGGGGCTAGATGCGATAGGTTAGGTTATGTTACGTTATAGACGTGTATAATGTTCCCACCCAGAAGTAGCGGCCGTTACGCCAGGAATGGCGTAAAATACTGCATCCGAGATGCTAGCCTGCATTAGGTTAGGATATATAACGCTGTAGACGCATATAATGTCCCAACCGAGATGTACGGTACGTCACGAACGGTATTCTGTAGAACACTACCAGCGAGGTGCTAGATGGGTTAGGTTAGGTTATGTTACATTATAGACGTGTATCATGCTCCCACCGTGAAGTAGGGGCCGATACGCCAGGAATGGCGTATAATACTTCATCCGAGATATTAGCCTGCCTTACGTTAGGATATATATCGCAGTAGACGATTATAATGTCCCATCCGAGACGTACGGGACGACAGGAACGGGATTCTGTAAAACATTACCAGCGAGGGGCTAGATGGGTTAGGTTAGGTTATGTTACGTTATAGACGTGTATAATGTTCCCACCGAGAAGTAGGGGACGATACTCCAAGACTGTTGTAAAATACTACATCCGAGATGTTAGCCTGCCTTAGATTAGGATATATAACGCTGTAGACGTATATAATGTCCCAACCGAGACGTACGGGACGACACGAGCGGGATTCTGTAAAATATTACCAGCGAGGGTCTAGAGGGGCTAGGTTAGGTTATGTTACGTTATAGACGAATATAATGTTCCCACCGAGAAGTAGAGGCCGATACGCCAGGCATGTTGTAATATACTACATCCGAGATGTTAGCCTGCCTTACGTTAGGATATATAGCGCTGTAAACGTATATAATGTCCCAACCGAGACGTACGGGACGACACGAACTGGATTCTGTAAAACATTACCAGCGAAGGGCTAGATGTGTTAGGTTAGATTACATTACGTTATAGACGCATATAATGTTCCCACCGAGAAGTAGAGGCCGATATGCCAAGAATGTTGTAAAATACTGCATCCGAGATGATAGCCTGCCTTAGGTTAGGATATATAACGCTATAGACGTATATAATTTCCCAACTGGGACGTACGAGACGACACGAACGGGATTCTGTAAAACATTGCCAGCGAGGGGCTAGATGGGTTAGGCTAGATTATATTACGTTATAGATGTATATAATGTTCCCACCGAGAAGTAGAGGCCGATCCCACAGAAATGTTGTAAAATACTGTATCCGAGAAGTTAGCCTGCCTTAGGTTAGGATATATATCGCTGTAGACGTTTATAATGTCTCATCCGAGACGTACGGGACGACAGGGACGGGATTCTGTAAAACATTACCAGCGAGGAGCTAGATGTGTTAGGTTAGGTTATATTACGTTATAGACCTATATAATGTTCCCACGTTGAAGTAGGGGCCCATACGCCAGGAATGGCGTAAAATACTTCATCCGAGATGTTAGCCTGCCTTAGGTTAGGATATATAACGCTGTAGACGTATATAATGTCCCACCCGAGACGTACGGGACGACACGAACGGGATTCTGTAAAACATTGCCAGCGAGGGGCTAGATGGGATAGGTTAGGTTGTGATACGTTATAGACGTGTATAATGTTCCCACCGTGAAGTAGGGGCCGATACGCCAGGAATGGCGTAAAATGCTTCATCCGAGATGTTAGCCTGCCTTACGTTAGGATATATATCGCTGTAGACGATTATAGTGTCCCATCCGAGACGTACGGAACCACAGGAACGGGATTCTGTAAAACATTACCAGCGAGGGGCTAGATGGGTTAGGTTAGGTTGTGATACGTTATAGACGTATATAATGTTCCCACCGAGAAGTAGGGGCCGATATGCCAGGAATGTTGCAAAATACTGCATCCGAGATGATAGTCTGCCTTAGGGTAGGATATATAACGCTATAGACGTATATAATATCCCAACCGAGACGTACGGGACGACACGAACGGGATTCTGTAAAATATTACCAGCGAGGGGCTAGATGGGTTAGGTTAGGTTGTGATACGTTATAGACGTGTATGATGTTCCCACCGTGAAGTAGGGGCCGATACGCCAGGAATGGCGTAAAATACTTCATCCGAGATATTAGCCTGCCTTACGTTAGGACATATATCGCTGTAGACGATTATAATGTCCCATCCGAAACGTACGGGACGACAGGAACGGGATTCTGTAAAACATTACGAGCGAGGGGCTAGATGGGTTAGGTTAGGTTGTGGTACGTTATAGACGTATATAATGTTCCCACCGAGAAGCAGGGGCCGATACGTCAGGAATGTTGTAAAATGCTACATACGAGATGATGGCCTGCCTTAGGGTAGGATAAATAACGCAATAGACGTATATAATATTCCAACCGCGATGTACAGGACGTCACGAACGGGATTCTGTAAAACATTACCAGCGAGGGGCTAGATGTGTTAGGTTAGGTTATATTACGTTATAGACGTGTATAATGTACCCACAGAGAAGTAGGGGCCGATACGCCAGGAATGGCGTAAAATACTGCATCCGAGATGTTAGCCTGCCTTAGGTTAGGATATATAACGCTGTAGACGTAATAATATCCCAACCGAGATGTACGGGACGTCACGAACGGTATTCTGTAAAACATTACCAGCGAGGTTCTAGATGTGTAACGTTAGGTTATATTACGTTATAGACGAACATAATGTTCCCACCGAGAAGTAGAGGCCGATACGCCAGGCATGTTGTAATATACTACATCCGAGATGTTAGCCTGCCTTAGGTTAGGATATATAACGCTGTAGACGTAATAATATCCCAACCGAGATGTACGGGACGTCACGAACGGTATTCTGTAAAACATTACCAGCGAGGTTCTAGATGTGTAACGTTAGGTTATATTACGTTATAGACGAATATAATGTTCCCACCGAGAAGTAGAGGCCGATACGCCAGGCATGTTGTAATATACTACATCCGAGATGTTAGCCTGCCTTAGATTAGGATATATAACGCTATAGTCGTATATAATGTCCCAACCGAGACGTACGGGACGACACGAACGTGATTCTGTCAAACATTACCAGCGAGGGGCTAGATGTGTTAGTTTAGGTTGTGATACGTTATAGACGTATATAATGTTCCCACCGAGAAGTAGAGGCCGATATGCCAAGAATGTTGTAAAATACTGCATCCGAGATGATAGCCTGCCTTAGGTTAGGATATATAACTCTATAGAAGTATATAATTTCCCAACTGAGACGTACGGGACGACACAAACGGGATTCTGTAAAATATTACCAGCGAGGGGCTAGATAGGTTAGGTTAGGTTGTAATACGTTATAGACGTGTATAATGTTCCCACCGAGAAGTAGGGGCCGATACGGCAGGAATGTTGTAAAATACTACATCCGAGATGATAGCCTGCCTTAGGTTAGGTTATATAACGCAATAGACGTATATAATATTCCAACCGCGATGTACGGGACGTCACGAACGGGATTCTGTAAAACATTACCAGCGAGGGGCTAGATGTGTTAGGTTAGGTTATATTACGTTATAGACGTGTATAATGTACCCACAGAGAAGTAGGGGCCGATACGGCAGGAATGTTGTAAAATACTACATCCGAGATGATAGCCTGCCTTAGGTTAGGATATATAACGCTATAGACGTATATAATATTCCAACCGCGATGTACGGGACGTCACGAACGGGATTCTGTAAAACATTACCAGCGAGGGGCTAGATGTGTTAGGTTAGGTTATATTAAGTTATAGACCTATATAATGTTCCCACCGAGAAGTAGGGGCCGATACGCCAGGAATGTTGTAAAATACTACATCCGAGATGATAGCCTGCCTTAGGTTAGGATATATAACGCTATAGACGTATATAATATCCCAACCGAGATGTACGGGACGTCACGAACGGTATTCTGTAAAACATTACCAGCGAGGTTCTAGATGTGTTAGGTTAGGTTATATTACGTTATAGACGAATATAATGTTCCCACCGAGAAGTAGAGGCCGATACGCCAGGCATGTTGTAATATAGTACATCCGAGATGTTAGCCTGCCTTACGTTAGGATATATAGCGCTGTAAACGTATATAATGTCCCAACCGAGACGTACGGGACGACACGAACTGGATTCTGTAAAACATTACCAGCGAAGGGCTAGATGTGTTAGGTTAGATTATATTACGTTATAGACGCATATAATGTTCCCACCGAGAAGTAGAGGCCGATATGCCAAGAATGTTGTAAAATACTGCATCCGAGATGATAGCCTGCCTTAGGTTAGGATATATAACGCTATAGACGTATATAATTTCCCAACTGGGACGTACGAGACGACACGAACGGGATTCTGTAAAACATTGCCAGCGAGGGGCTAGATGGGTTAGGCTAGATTATATTACGTTATAGATGTATGTAATGTTCCCACCGAGAAGTAGAGGCCGATCCTACAGAAATGTTGTAAAATACTGTATCCGAGAAGTTAGCCTGCCTTAGGTTAGGATATATATCGCTGTAGACGTTTATAATGTCTCATCCGAGACGTACGGGACGACAGGGACGGGATTCTGTAAAACATTACCAGCGAGGAGCTAGATGTGTTAGGTTAGGTTATATTACGTTATAGACCTATATAATGTTCCCACGTTGAAGTAGGGGCCCATACGCCAGGAATGGCGTAAAATACTTCATCCGAGATGTTAGCCTGCCTTAGGTTAGGATATATAACGCTGTAGACGTATATAATGTCCCACCCGAGACGTACGGGACGACACGAACGGGATTCTGTAAAACATTGCCAGCGAGGGGCTAGATGGGATAGGTTAGGTTGTGATACGTTATAGACGTGTATAATGTTCCCACCGTGAAGTAGGGGCCGATACGCCAGGAATGGCGTAAAATGCTTCATCCGAGATGTTAGCCTGCCTTACGTTAGGATATATATCGCTGTAGACGATTATAGTGTCCCATCCGAGACGTACGGAACCACAGGAACGGGATTCTGTAAAACATTACCAGCGAGGGGCTAGATGGGTTAGGTTAGGTTGTGATACGTTATAGACGTATATAATGTTCCCACCGAGAAGTAGGGGCCGATATGCCAGGAATGTTGCAAAATACTGCATCCGAGATGATAGTCTGCCTTAGGGTAGGATATATAACGCTATAGACGTATATAATATCCCAACCGAGACGTACGGGACGACACGAACGGGATTCTGTAAAATATTACCAGCGAGGGGCTAGATGGGTTAGGTTAGGTTGTGATACGTTATAGACCTGTATGATGTTCCCACCGTGAAGTAGGGGCCGATACGCCAGGAATGTTTTAAATACTACATCCGAGATGTTAGCCTGCCTTACGTTAGGATATATATCGCTGTAGACGTATATAATGTCCCATCCGAGACGTACGGAACGACACGAACGGGATTCTGTAAAACATTACCAGCGAGGGGCTAAATGTGTTAGGTTAGGTTATATTACGTTATAGACCTATATAATGTTCCCACCGAGAAGTATGGGCCGATACGCCAGGAATGTTGTAAAATACTACAACCGAGATGATAGCCTGCCTTAGGTTAGGATAAATAACGCTGTAGACGTATATAATGTCCCAACCGAGATGTACGGGACGACACGAACGGGATTCTGTAAAACATTACCAGCGAGGGGCTAGATGCGATAGGTTAGGTTATGTTACGTTATAGACGTGTATAATGTTCCCACCGAGAAGTAGCGGCCGTTACGCCAGGAATGGCGTAAAATACTGCATCCGAGATGCTAGCCTGCATTAGGTTAGGATATATAACGCTGTAGACGCATATAATGTCCCAACCGAGATGTACGGTACGTCACGAACGGTATTCTGTAGAACACTACCAGCGAGGTGCTAGATGGGTTAGGTTAGGTTATGTTACTTTATAGACGTGTATAATGCTCCCACCGTGAAGTAGGGGCCGATACGCCAGGAATGGCGTATAATACTTCATCCGAGAAGTTAGCCTGCCTTAGGTTAGGATATATATCGCTGTGGACGTTTATAATGTCTCATCCGAGACGTACGGGTCGACAGGAACGGGATTCTGTAAAACATTACCAGCGAGGGGCTAGATGGGTTAGGTTAGGTGGTGATACGTTATAGGCGTATATAATGTTCCCACTGAGAAGTAGGGGCCGATATGCCAGGAATGTTGTAAAATACTACATACGAGATGATAGCCTGCCTTAGGTTAGGATATATAACGCTGTAGACGTATATAATGTCCCACCCGAGACGTACGGGACGACACGAACGGGATTCTGTAAAACATTGCCAGCGAGGGGCTAGATGGGATAGGTTAGGTTGTGATACGTTATAGACGTGTATAATGTTCCCATCGTGAAGTAGGGGCCGATACGCCAGGAATGGCGTAAAATGCTTCATCCGAGATGTTAGCCTGCCTTACGTTAGGATATATATCGCTGTAGACGATTATAGTGTCCCATCCGAGACGTACGGGACCACAGGAACGGGATTCTGTAAAACATTACCAGCGAGGGGCTAGATGGGTTAGGTTAGGTTGTGATACGTTATAGACGTATATAATGTTCCCACCGAGAAGTAGGGGCCGATATGCCAGGAATGTTGCAAAATACTGCATCCGAGATGATAGTCTGCCTTAGGGTAGGATATATAACGCTATAGACGTATATAATATCCCAACCGAGACGTACGGGACGACACGAACGGGATTCTGTAAAATATTACCAGCGAGGGGCTAGATGGGTTAAGTTAGGTTATGTTACGTTATAGACGTGTATAATGTTCCCACCGAGAAGTAGGGGCCGATATGCCAGGAATGTTGCAAAATACTGCATCCGAGATGATAGCCTGGCTTAGGTTAGGATATATAACGCTGTAGACGTATATAATGTCCCAACCGAGGCGTACGGGACGACAGGAACGGGATACTGTAAAACATTACCAGCGAGGGGCTAGATGTGTTAGGTAAGGTTATATTACGTTATAGACCTATATGATGTTCCCACCGAGAAATAGGAGACGATACGCCAGGAATGTTGTAAAATACAACATACGAGATGATAGCCTGCCTTAGGTTAGGATATATAACGCTTTAGAAGTTTATAATGTCCCAACCGAGACGTACGGGGCGACAGGAACGGGATTCTGTAAAACATTACCAGCGAGGGGCTAGATGTGTTAGTTTAGGTTGTGATACGTTATAGACGTATATAATGTTCCCACCGATAAGTAGAGGCCGATATGCCAAGAATGTTGTAAAATACTGCATCCGAGATGATAGCCTGCCTTAGGTTAGGATATATAACGCTATAGACGTATATAATTTCCCAACTGAGACGTACGAGACGACACAAACGGGATTCTGTAAAATATTACCAGCGAGGGGCTAGATGGGTTAGGTTAGGTTGTGATACGTTATAGACGTATATAATGTTCCCAATGAGAAGTAGGGGTCGATATGCCAGGAATGTTGTAAAACACTGCATTCCGAGATGATAGCCTGCCTTAGGTTAGGATATATAACTCTATAGAAGTATATAATTTCCCAACTGAGACGTACGGGACGACACAAACGGGATTCTGTAAAATATTACCAGCGAGGGGCTAGATAGGTTAGGTTAGGTTGTAATACGTTATAGACGTATATAATGTTCCCACCGAGAAGTAGGGGCCGATACGGCAGGAATGTTGTAAAATACTACATCCGAGATGATAGCCTGCCTTAGGTTAGGATATATAACGCAATAGACGTATATAATATTCCAACCGCGATGTATGGGACGTCACGAACGGGATTCTGTAAAACATTACCAGCGAGGGGCTACATGTGTTAGGTTAGGTTATATTACGTTATAGACGCGTATAATGTACCCACAGAGAAGTAGGGGCCGATACGCCAGGAATGGCGTAAAATACTGCATCCGAGATGTTAGCCTGCCTTAGGTTAGGATATATAACGCTATAGTCGTATATAATGTCCCAACCGAGACGTACGGGACGACACGAACGTGATTCTGTAAAACATTACCAGCGAGGGGCTAGATGTGTTAGTTTAGGTTGTGATACGTTACAGACGTATATAATGTTCCCACCGAGAAGTAGGGGCCGATATGCCAAGAATGTTGTAAAATACTGCATCCGAGATGATAGCCTGCCTTAGGTTATGATATATAACGCTATAGACGTATATAATATCCCAACTGAGACGTACGGGACGACACAAACGGGATTCTGTAAAATATTACCAGCGAGGGGCTAGATGAGTTAGGTTAGGTTGTGATACGTTATAGACGTATATAATGTTCCCACCGAGAAGTAGGGGCCGACACGGCAGGAATGTTGTAAAATACTACATCCGAGATGATAGCCTGCCTTAGGTTAGGATATATAACGCTATAGACGTATATAATATTCCAACCGAGATGTACGGGACGTCACGAACGGGATTCTGTAAAACATTACCAGCGAGGGGCTAGATGTGTTAGGTTAGGTTGTATTAAGTTATAGACCTATGTAATGTTCCCACCGAGAAGTAGGGGCCGATACGCCAGGAATGTTGTAAAATACTGCAACCGAGATGATAGCCTGCCTTAGGTTGGGATATATAACGCTATAGACGTAATAATATCCCAACCGAGATGTGCGGGACGTCACGAACGGTATTCTGTAAAACATTACCAGCGAGGTTCTAGATGTGTTAGGTTAGGTTATATTACGTTATAGACGTATGTAATGTTCCCAATGAGAAGTAGGGGCCGATACGCCAGGCATGATGTAAAATACTACATCCGAAATGTTAGCCTGCCTTAGGTTAGGATATATAACGCTATAGTCGTATATAATGTCCCAACCGAGACGTACGGGACGACAGGAACGTGATTCTGTAAAACATTACCATCGAGGGGCTAGATGGGTTAGGTTTGGTTGTGATACGTTATAGACGTATATAATGTTCCCACCGAGTAGTAGGGGCCGATACGCCAGGAATGTTGTAAAATAATACATCCGAGATGATAGCCTGCCTTAGGTTAGGATAAATAACGCTATAGACGTATATAATATCCCAACCGAGACATACGGGACGACACGAACGGGATTCTGTAAAATATTACCAGCGAGGGTCTAGATGGATTAGGTTAGGTTATGTTACGTTATAGACGTGTATAATGTTCCCACCGTGAAGTAGGGGCCGATACGCCAGGAATGGCGTAAAATACTTCATCCGAGATATTAGCCTGCCTTACGTTAGGATATATATCGCTGTAGACGATTATAATGTCCCATCCGAGACGTACGGGACGACAGGAACGGGATTCTGTAAAACATTACCAGCGAGGGGCTAGATGGGTGGTTTAGGTTGTGGTACGTTATAGACGTATATAATGTTCCCACCGAGAAGCAGGGGCCGATACGTCAGGAATGTTGTAAAATGCTACATACGAGATGATGGCCTGCCTTAGGGTAGGATAAATAACGCTTTAGACGTATATAATATTCCAACCAAGACGTACGTGATGACAGGAACGGGATTCTGTAAAACATTACCAGCGAGGGGCTAGATGTGTTAGGTTAGGATATATTACGTTATAGACGTGTATAATGTACCCACAGAGAAGTAGGGGCCTATACGCCAGGAATGGCGTAAAATACTGCATCCGAGATGTTAGCCTGCCTTAGGTTAGGATATATAACGCTGTAGACGTATATAATGTCCCAACCGAGACGTACGGGACGACACGAACGGGATTCTGTAAAACATTACCAGCGAGGGGCTAGATGTGTTAGGTTAGGTTATATTACGTTATAGACGTATATAATGTTCCCACCGAGAAGTAGAGGCCAATATGCCAAGAATGTTGTAAAATACTGCATCCGAGATGATAGCCTGCTTTAGGTTAGGATATATAACGCTATAGACGTATATAATTTCCCAACTGAGACGTACGAGACGACACAAACGGGATTCTGTAAAATATTACCAGCGAGGGGCTAGATGGGTTAGGTTAGGTTGTGGTACGTTATAGACGTATATAATGTTCCCACCGAGAAGTAGGGGCCGATACGGCAGGAATGCTGTACAATACTACATCCGAGATGATAGCCTGCCTTAGGTTAGGATATATAACGCTATAGACGTATATAATATTCCAACCGAGAGGTACGGGACGACAGGAACGGGATTCTGTAAAACATTACCAGCGAGGTTCTAGATGTGTTAGGTTAGGTTATATTACGTTATAGACGTATGTAATGTTCCCAATGTGCAGTAGGGGCCGATACGCCAGGCATGATGTAAAATACTACATCCGAGATGTTAGCCTGCCTTAGGTTAGGATATATAACGCTATAGTCGTATATAATGTCCCAACCGAGACGTACGGGACGACAGGAACGTGATTCTGTAAAACATTACCATCGAGGGGCTAGATGGGTTAGGTTTGGTTGTGATACGTTATAGACGTGTATAATGTTCCCACCGTGAAGTAGGGGCCGATACGCCAGGAATGCTTTAAATACTACATCCGAGATGTTAGCCTGCCTTACGTTAGGATATATAGCGCTGTAAACGTATATAATGTCCCAACCGAGACGTACGGGACGACACGAACTGGATTCTGTAAAACATTGCCAGCGAGGGGCTAGATGGGTTAGGCTAGATTATATTACGTTATAGATGTATATAATGTTCCCACCGAGAAGTAGAGGCCGATCCTACAGAAATGTTGTAAAATACTGCATCCGAGATGATAGCCTGCCTTAGGTTATGATATATAACGCTATAGACGTATATAATATCCCAACTGAGACGTACGGGACGACAGGAACGTGATTCTGTAAAACATTACCATCGAGGGGCTAGATGGGTTAGGTTAGGTTGTGATACGTTATAGACGTATATAATGTTCCCACCGAGTAGTAGGGGCCGATACGACAGGAATGTTGTAAAATACTACATCCGAGATGATAGCCTGCCTTAGGTTAGGATATATAACGCTATAGACGTATATAATATTCCAACCAAGACGTACGTGATGACAGGAACGGGATTCTGTAAAATATTACCAGCGAGGGTCTAGATGGATTAGGTTAGGTTATGTTACGTTATAGACGTGTATAATGTTCCCACCGTGAAGTAGGGGCCGATACGCCAGGAATGGCGTAAAATACTTCATCCGAGATATTAGCCTGCCTTACGTTAGGATATATATCGCTGTAGACGATTATAATGTCCCATCCGAGACGTACGGGACGACAGGAACGGGATTCTGTAAAACATTACCAGCGAGGGGCTAGATGGGTTAGGTTACGTTGTGGTACGTTATAGACGTATATAATGTTCCCACCGAGAAGCAGGGGCCGATACGTCAGGAATGTTGTAAAATGCTACATACGAGATGATGGCCTGCCTTAGGGTAGGATAAATAACGCTATAGACGTATATAATATTCCAACCAAGACGTACGTGATGACACGAACGGGATTCTGTAAAACATTACCAGCGAGGGGCTAGATGTGTTAGGTTAGGATATATTACGTTATAGACGTGTATAATGTACCCACAGAGAAGTAGGGGCCGATACGCCAGGAATGGCGTAAAATACTGCATCCGAGACGTTAGCCTGCCTTAGGTTAGGATATATAACGCTGTAGACGTATATAATGTCCCAACCGAGACGTACGGGACGACACGAACGGGATTCTGTAAAACATTACCAGCGAGGGGCTAGATGTGTTAGGTTAGGTTATGTTACGTTATAGAGCTATATAATGTTCCCACCGAAAGGTATGGGCCGATACGCCAGGAATGTTGTAAAATACTGCAACCGAGATGATAGCCTGCCTTAGGTTGGGATATATAACGCTATAGACGTAATAATATCCCAACCGAGATGTACGGGACGTCACGAACGGTATTCTGTAAAACATTACCAGCGAGGTTCTAGATGTGTTAGGTTAGGTTATATTACGTTATAGACGTATATAATGTTCCCACCGAGATGTAGCGGCCGATATGCCAAGAATGTTGTAAAATACTGCATCCGAGATGATAGCCTGCCTTAGGTTAGGATATATAACGCTATAGACGTATATAATTTCCCAACTGAGACGTACGAGACGACACAAACGGGATTCTGTAAAATATTACCAGCGTGGGGCTAGATGGGTTAGGTTAGGTTGTGGTACGTTACAGACGTATATAATGTTCCCACCGAGAAGCAGGGGCCGATACGTCAGGAATGTTGTAAAATGCTACATACGAGATGATGGCCTGCCTTAGGGTAGGATAAATAACGCAATAGACGTATATAATATTCCAACCGCGATGTACGGGACGTCACGAACGGGATTCTGTAAAACATTACCAGCGAGGGGCTAGATGTGTTAGGTTAGGTTATATTACGTTATAGACATATATAATGTTCCCACCGAGAAGTAGGGGAGGATACTCCAAGACTGTTGTAAAATACTACATCCGAGATGTTAGCCTGCCTTAGATTAGGATATATAACGCTGTAGACGTATATAATGTCCCAACCGAGACGTACGGGACGACACGAGCGGGATTCTGTAAAATATTACCAGCGAGGGTCTAGAGGGGCTAGGTTAGGTTATGTTACGTTATAGACGTGTATAATGTTCCCATCGAGAAGTAGGAGACGATACGCCAGGAATGTTGTAAAATAATACATACGAGATGATAGCCTGCCTTAGGTTAGGATATATAACGCTATAGACGTATGTAATATCCCAGCCGAGATGTACGGGACGTCACGGACGGTATTCTGTAAAACATTACCAGCGAGGGGCTAGATGGGTTAGGTTAGGTTGTGATACGTTATAGACGTGTATAATGTTCCCACCGTGAAGTAGGGGCCGATACGCCAGGAATGCTTTAAATACTACATCCGAGATGTTAGCCTGCCTTACGTTAGGATATATAGCGCTGTAAACGTATATAATGTCCCAACCGAGACGTACGGGACGACACGAACTGGATTCTGTAAAACATTGCCAGCGAGGGGCTAGATGGGTTAGGCTAGATTATATTACGTTATAGATGTATATAATGTTCCCACCGAGAAGTAGAGGCCGATCCTACAGAAATGTTGTAAAATACTATATCCGAGAAGTTAGCCTGCCTTACGTTAGGATATATATCGCTGTAGACGTTTATAATGTCTCATCCGAGACGTACGGGACGACAGGGACGGGATTCTGTAAAACATTACCAGCGAGGAGCTAGATGTGTTAGGTTAGGTTATATTACGTTATAGACCTATATAATGTTCCCACGTTGAAGTAGGGGCCCATACGCCAGGAATGGCGTAAAATACTTCATCCGAGATGTTAGCCTGCCTTAGGTTAGGATATATAACGCTGTAGACGTATATAATGTCCCACCCGAGACGTACGGGACGACACGAACGGGATTCTGTAAAACATTGCCAGCGAGGGGCTAGATGGGGTAGGTTAGGTTATGTTACGTTATAGACGTATATAATGTTCCCACCGTGAAGTAGGGGCCGATACGCCAGGAATGGCGTAAAATGCTTCATCCGAGATGTTAGCCTGCCTTACGTTAGGATATATATCCTTGTAGACGATTATAGTGTCCCATCCGAGACGTACGGGACCACAGGAACGGGATTCTGTAAAACATTACCAGCGAGGGGCTAGATGGGTTAGGTTAGGTTGTGATACGTTACAGACGTATATAATGTTCCCACCGAGAAGTAGGGGCCGATATGCCAGGAATTTTGTAAAATACTGCATCCGAGATGATAGCCTGCCTTAGGTTAGGATATATAACGCTATAGACGTATATAATATCCCAACCGAGACGTAAGGGTCGACACGAACGGGATTCTGTGAAATATTACCAGCGAGGGGCTAGATGGGTTAGATTAGGTTTTGTTACGTTATAGACGTGTATAATGTTCCCACCGTGAAGTAGGAGCGGATACGCCAGGAATGGCGTAAAATACTGCATCCGAGATGTTAGCCTGCCTTAGGTTAGGATATATAACGCTGTAGACGTATATAATGTCCCAACCGAGACGTACGGGACGACACGAACGGGATTCTGTAAAACATTACCAGCGAGGGGCTAGATGGGTTAGGTTAGATTATATTACGTTATAAACGTATATAATGTTCCCACCGAGAAGTAGGGGCCGATATGCCAGGAATGTTGTAAAATACTGCATCCGAGATGATAGCCTGCCTTAGATTAGGATATATAACGCTGTAGACGTATATAATGTCCCAACCGAGACGTACGGGACGACACGAACGGGATTCTGTAAAACATTACCAGCGAGGGGCTAGATGGGTTAGGTTAGATTATATTACGTTATAAACGTATATAATGTTCCCACCGAGAAGTATGGGCCGATACACCAGGAATGTTGTAAAATACTGCATCCGAGATATTAGCCTGCCTTACGTTAGGATACATTTCGCTGTAGACGTATATAACATCCCA
>CAXAJV010000053.1:245200-288200 GCA_963969225.1 Xylocopa violacea
ACCGAGATGTACGGGACGACAGGAACGGGATTCTGTAAAACATTACCAGCGAGGGGCTAGATGGGTTAGGTTAGGTTGTGATACGTTACAGACGTATATAATGTTCCCACCGAGAAGTAGGGGCCGATATGCCAAGAATTTTGTAAAATACTGCATCCGAGATGATAGCCTGCCTTAGGTTAGGATATATAACGCTATAGACGTATATAATATCCCAACCGAGACGTACGGGTCGACACGAACGGGATTCTGTGAAATATTACCAGCGAGGGGCTAGATGGGTTAGATTAGGTTTTGTTACGTTATAGACGTGTATAATGTTCCCACCGTGAAGTAGGGGCGGATACGCCAGGAATGGCGTAAAATACTGCATCCGAGATGTTAGCCTGCCTTAGGTTACGATATATAACGCTGTAGACGTATATAATGTCCCAACCGAGACGTACGGGACGACACGAACGGGATTCTGTAAAACATTACCAGCGAGGGGCTAGATGGGTTAGGTTAGATTATATTACGTTATAGACGTATATAATGTTCCCACCGAGAAGTAGAGGCCGATCCTACAGAAATGTTGTAAAATACTATATCCGAGAAGTTAGCCTGCCTTAGGTTAGGATATATATCGCTGTAGACGTTTATAATGTCTCATGCGAGACGTACGGGACGACAGGGACGGGATTCTGTAAAACATTACCAGCGAGGAGCTAGATGTGTTAGGTTAGGTTATATTACGTTATAGACCTATATAATGTTCCCACGTTGAAGTAGGGGCCCATACGCCAGGAATGGCGTAAAATACTTCATCCGAGATGTTAGCCTTCCTTAGGTTAGGATATATAACGCTGTAGACGGATATAATGTCCCACTCGAGACGAACGGGACGTCACGAACGGTATTCTGTAAAACATTACCAGCGAGGGGCTAGATGGGTTAGGTTAGGTTGTGATACGTTATAAACGTATATAATGTTCCCACCGAGAAGTAGGGGCCGATATGCCAGGAATGTTGTAAAATACTGCATCCGAGATGATAGCTTGCCATAGGTTAGGATATGTAACGCTATAGACGTATATAATATTCCAACCGAGATGTACGGGACGTCACGAACGGGATTCTGTAAAACATTGCCAACGAGGGGCTAGATGGGATAGGTTAGGTTATGTTACGTTACAAACGTATATAATGTTCCCACCGAGAAGTATGGGCCGATACACCACGAATGTTGTAAAATACTGCATCCGAGATATTAGCCTGCCTTACGTTAGGATACATTTCGCTGTAGACGTATATAACATCCCAACCGAGATGTACGGGACGACAGGAACGGGATTCTGTAAAACATTACCAGCGAGGGGCTAGATGGGTTAGGTTAGGTTGTGATACGTTATAGACGTATATAATGTTCCCACCGAGAAGTAGGGGCCGATATGCCAGGAATTTCGTAAAATACTGCATCCGAGATGATAGCCTGCCTTAGGTTAGGATATATAACGCTATAGACGTATATAATATCCCAACCGAGACGTACGGGTCGACACGAACGGGATTCTGTGAAATATTACCAGCGAGGGGCTAGATGGGTTAGATTAGGTTTTGTTACGTTATAGACGTGTATAATGTTCCCACCGTGAAGTAGGGGCGGATACGCCAGGAATGGCGTAAAATACTGCATCCGAGATGTTAGCCTGCCTTAGGTTACGATATATAACGCTGTAGACGTATATAATGTCCCAACCGAGACGTACGGGACGACACGAACGGGATTCTGTAAAACATTACCAGCGAGGGGCTAGATGGGTTAGGTTAGATTATATTACGTTATAGACGTATATAATGTTCCCACCGAGAAGTAGAGGCCGATCCTACAGAAATGTTGTAAAATGCTATATCCGAGAAGTTAGCCTGCCTTAGGTTAGGATATATATCGCTGTAGACGTTTATAATGTCTCATGCGAGACGTACGGGACGACAGGGACGGGATTCTGTAAAACATTACCAGCGAGGAGCTAGATGTGTTAGGTTAGGTTATATTACGTTATAGACCTATAAAATGTTCCCACGTTGAAGTAGGGGCCCATACGCCAGGAATGGCGTAAAATACTTCATCCGAGATGTTAGCCTGCCTTAGGTTAGGATATATAGCGCTGCAGACGTATATAATGTCCCAACCGAGACGTACGGGACGACACGAACTGGATTCTGTAAAACATTACCAGCGAAGGGCTAGATGTGTTAGGTTAGGTTATATTACGTTATAGACGCATATAATGTTCCCACCGAGAAGTAGAGGCCGATCCTACAGAAATGTTGCAAAATACTATATCCGAGAAGTTAGCCTGCCTTAGGTTAGGATATATATCGCTGTGGACGTTTATAATGTCTCATCCGAGACGTACGGGTCGACAGGAACGGGATTCTGTAAAACATTACCAGCGAGGGCCTAGATGGGTTAGGTTAGGTTGTGATACGTTATAGACGTATATAATGTTCCCACCGAGAAGTAGGGGCCGATATGCCAGGAATGTTGCAAAATACTGCATCCGAGATGATAGCTTGCCATAGGTTAGGATATGTAACGCTATAGACGTATATAATTTTCCAACCGAGATGTACGGGACGTCACGAACGGGATTCTGTAAAACATTGCCAACGAGGGGCTAGATGGGTTAGGTTAGGTTATGTTACGTTACAAACGTATATAATGTTCCCACCGAGAAGTATGGGCCGATACACCACGAATGTTGTAAAATACTGCATCCGAGATATTAGCCTGCCTTACGTTAGGATACATTTCGCTGTAGACGTATATAACATCCCAACCGAGATGTACGGGACGACAGGAACGGGATTCTGTAAAACATTACCAGCGAGGGGCTAGATGGGTTAGGTTAGGTTGTGATACGTTACAGACGTATATAATGTTCCCACCGAGAAGTAGGGGCCGATATGCCACGAATTTTGTAAAATACTGCATCCGAGATGATAGCCTGCCTTAGGTTAGGATATATAACGCTATAGACGTATATAATATCCCAACCGAGACGTACGGGTCGACACGAACGGGATTCTGTGAAATATTACCAGCGAGGGGCTAGATGGGTTAGATTAGGTTTTGTTACGTTATAGACGTGTATAATGTTCCCACCGTGAAGTAGGGGCGGATAGGCCAGGAATGGCGTAAAATACTGCATCCGAGATGTTAGCCTGCCTTAGGTTAGGATATATAACGCTGTAGACGTATATAATGTCCCAACCGAGACGTACGGGACGACACGAACGGGATTCTGTAAAACATTACCAGCGAGGGGCTAGATGGGTTAGGTTAGATTATATTACGTTATAGACGTATATAATGTTCCCACCGAGAAGTAGAGGCCGATCCTACAGAAATGTTGTAAAATACTATATCCGAGAAGTTAGCCTGCCTTAGGTTAGGATATATATCGCTGTAGACGTTTATAATGTCTCATGCGAGACGTACGGGACGACAGGGACGGGATTCTGTAAAACATTACCAGCGAGGAGCTAGATGTGTTAGGTTAGGTTATATTACGTTATAGACCTATAAAATGTTCCCACGTTGAAGTAGGGGCCCATACGCCAGGAATGGCGTAAAATACTTCATCCGAGATGTTAGCCTGCCTTAGGTTAGGATATATAGCGCTGCAGACGTATATAATGTCCCAACCGAGACGTACGGGACGACACGAACTGGATTCTGTAAAACATTACCAGCGAAGGGCTAGATGTGTTAGGTTAGGTTATATTACGTTATAGACGCATATAATGTTCCCACCGAGAAGTAGAGGCCGATCCTACAGAAATGTTGCAAAATACTATATCCGAGAAGTTAGCCTGCCTTAGGTTAGGATATATATCGCTGTGGACGTTTATAATGTCTCATCCGAGACGTACGGGTCGACAGGAACGGGATTCTGTAAAACATTACCAGCGAGGGCCTAGATGGGTTAGGTTAGGTTGTGATACGTTATAGACGTATATAATGTTCCCACCGAGAAGTAGGGGCCGATATGCCAGGAATGTTGCAAAATACTGCATCCGAGATGATAACTTGCCATAGGTTAGGATATGTAACGCTATAGACGTATATAATTTTCCAACCGAGATGTACGGGACGTCACGAACGGGATTCTGTAAAACATTGCCAACGAGGGGCTAGATGGGTTAGGATAGGTTATGTTACGTTACAAACGTATATAATGTTCCCACCGAGAAGTATGGGCCGATACACCAGGAATGTTGTAAAATACTGCATCCGAGATATTAGCCTGCCTTACGTTAGGATACATTTCGCTGTAGACGTATATAACATCCCAACCGAGATGTACGGGACGACAGGAACGGGATTCTGTAAAACATTACCAGCGAGGGGCTAGATGGGTTAGGTTAGGTTGTGATACGTTACAGACGTATATAATGTTCCCACCGAGAAGTAGGGGCCGATATGCCAGGAATTTTGTAAAATACTGCACCCGAGATGATAGCCTGCCTTAGGTTAGGATATATAACGCTATAGACGTATATAATATCCCAACCGAGACGTACGGGTCGACACGAACGGGATTCTGTGAAATATTACCAGCGAGGGGCTAGATGGGTTAGATTAGGTTTTGTTACGTTATAGACGTGTATAATGTTCCCACCGTGAAGTAGGGGCGGATACGCCAGGAATGGCGTAAAATACTGCATCCGAGATGTTAGCCTGCCGTAGGTTAGGATATATAACGCTGTAGACGTATATAATGTCCCAACCGAGACGTACGGGACGACACGAACGGGATTCTGTAAAACATTACCAGCGAGGGGCTAGATGGGTTAGGTTAGATTATATTACGTTATAGACGTATATAATGTTCCCACCGAGAAGTAGAGGCCGATCCTACAGAAATGTTGTAAAATGCTATATCCGAGAAGTTAGCCTGCCTTAGGTTAGGATATATATCGCTGTAGACGTTTATAATGTCTCATGCGAGACGTACGGGACGACAGGGACGGGATTCTGTAAAACATTACCAGCGAGGAGCTAGATGTGTTAGGTTAGGTTATATTACGTTATAGACCTATATAATGTTCCCACGTTGAAGTAGGGGCCCATACGCCAGGAATGTTTTAAATACTACATCCGAGATGTTAGCCTGCCTTAGGTTAGGATATATATCGCTGTGGACGTTTATAATGTCTCATCCGAGACGTACGGGTCGACAGGAACGGGATTCTGTAAAACATTACCAGCGAGGGGCTAGATGGGTTAGGTTAGGTGGTGATACGTTATAGGCGTATATAATGTTCCCACTGAGAAGTAGGGGCCGATATGCCAGGAATGTTGTAAAATACTGCATCCGAGATTGTAGCCTGGCTTAGGTTAGGATATATAACGCTGTAGACGTATATAATGTCCCAACCGAGATGTACGGGACGACACGAACGGGATTCTGTAAAACATTACCAGCGAGGGGCTAGATGCGATAGGTTAGGTTATGTTACGTTTTAGACGTATATAATGTTCCCACCGAGAAGTAGAGGCCGATCCTACAGAAATGTTGTAAAATACTATATCCGAGAATATGCCTGCCTTATGTTAGGATATATATCGCTGTATACGTTTATAATGTCCCATCCGATGCGTACGGGACGACAGGAACGGGATTCTGTAAAACATTACCAGCGAGGGGCTAGATGGGTTAGGTTAGGTTGTGATACGTTATAGACATATATAATGTTCCCACCGAGAAGTAGGGGCCGATATGCCAGGAATGTTGCAAAATACTGCATCCGAGATGATAGTCTGCCTTAGGTAGGATATATAACGCTATAGACGTATATAATATACCAACCGAGACGTACGGGACGACACGAACGGGATTCTGTGAAACATTACCAGCGAGGGGCTAGATGGGTTGGGTTAGGTTGTGATACGTTATAAACGTATATAATGTTCCCACCGAGAAGTAGGGGCCGATATGCCAGGAATTTCGTAAAATACTGCATCCGAGATGATAGCCTGCCTTAGGTTAGGATATATAACGCTATAGACGTATATAATATCCCAACCGAGACGTACGGGTCGACACGAACGGGATTCTGTGAAATATTACCAGCGAGGGGCTAGATGGGTTAGATTAGGTTTTGTTACGTTATAGACGTGTATAATGTTCCCACCGTGAAGTAGGGGCGGATACGCCAGGAATGGCGTAAAATACTGCATCCGAGATGTTAGCCTGCCTTAGGTTACGATATATAACGCTGTAGACGTATATAATGTCCCAACCGAGACGTACGGGACGACACGAACGGGATTCTGTAAAACATTACCAGCGAGGGGCTAGATGGGTTAGGTTAGATTATATTAGGTTATAGACGTATATAATGTTCCCACCGAGAAGTAGAGGCCGATCCTACAGAAATGTTGTAAAATACTATATCCGAGAAGTTAGCCTGCCTTAGGTTAGGATATATATCGCTGTAGACGTTTATAATGTCTCATGCGAGACGTACGGGACGACAGGGACGGGATTCTGTAAAACATTACCAGCGAGGAGCTAGATGTGTTAGGTTAGGTTATATTACGTTATAGACCTATAAAATGTTCCCACGTTGAAGTAGGGGCCCATACGCCAGGAATGGCGTAAAATACTTCATCCGAGATGTTAGCCTGCCTTAGGTTAGGATATATAGCGCTGCAGACGTATATAATGTCCCAACCGAGACGTACGGGACGACACGAACTGGATTCTGTAAAACATTACCAGCGAAGGGCTAGATGTGTTAGGTTAGGTTATATTACGTTATAGACGCATATAATGTTCCCACCGAGAAGTAGAGGCCGATCCTACAGAAATGTTGCAAAATACTATATCCGAGAAGTTAGCCTGCCTTAGGTTAGGATATATATCGCTGTGGACGTTTATAATGTCTCATCCGAGACGTACGGGTCGACAGGAACGGGATTCTGTAAAACATTACCAGCGAGGGGCTAGATGGGTTGGGTTAGGTTGTGATACGTTATAAACGTATATAATGTTCCCACCGAGATGTAGGGGCCGATATGCCAGGAATGTTGTAAAATACTGCATCCGAGATGATAGCTTGCCATAGGTTAGGATATGTAACGCTATAGACGTATATAATATTCCAACCGAGATGTACGGGACGTCACGAACGGGATTCTGTAAAACATTGCCAACGAGGGGCTAGATGGGATAGGTTAGGTTATGTTACGTTACAAACGTATATAATGTTCCCACCGAGAAGTATGGGCCGATACACCAGGAATGTTGTAAAATACTGCATCCGAGATATTAGCCTGCCTTACGTTAGGATACATTTCGCTGTAGACGTATATAACATCCCAACCGAGATGTACGGGACGACAGGAACGGGATTCTGTAAAACAATACCAGCGAGGGGCTAGATGGGTTAGGTTAGGTTGTGATACGTTATAGACGTATATAATGTTCCCACCGAGAAGTAGGGGCCGATATGCCAGGAATTTTGTAAAATACTGCATCCGAGATGATAGCCTGCGTTAGGTTAGGATATATAACGCTATAGACGTATATAATATCCCAACCGAGACGTACGGGTCGACACGAACGGGATTCTGTGAAATATTACCAGCGAGGGGCTAGATGGGTTAGATTAGGTTTTGTTACGTTATAGACGTGTATAATGTTCCCACCGTGAAGTAGGGGCGGATACGCCAGGAATGGCGTAAAATACTGCATCCGAGATGTTAGCCTGCTTTAGGTTAGGATATATATTGCTGTAGACGTTTATAATGTCCCAACGGAGACGTACGGGACGACAGGAACGGGATACTGTAAAACATTACCAGCGAGGGGCTAGATGGGTTAGGTTAGATTATATTACGTTATAGACGTATATAATGTTCCCACCGAGAAGTATAGGCCGATCCTACAGAAATGTTGTAAAATACTATATCCGCGAAGATAGCCTGCCTTAGGTTAGGATATATATCGCTATAGACGTTTATAATGTCTCATGCGAGACGTACGGGACGACAGGGACGGGATTCTGTAAAACATTACCAGCGAGGAGCTAGATGTGTTAGGTTAGGTTATATTACGTTATAGACCTATAAAATGTTCCCACGTTGAAGTAGGGGCCCATACGCCAGGAATGGCGTAAAATACTTCATCCGAGATGTTAGCCTGCCTTACGTTAGGATATATATCGCTGTAGACGTATATAATGTCCCATCCGAGACGTACGGAACGACACGAACGGGATTCTGTAAAACATTACCAGCGAGGGGCTAAATGTGTTAGGTTAGGTTATATTACGTTATAGACCTATATAATGCTCCCACCGAGAAGTAGGGGACGATACTCCAAGACTGTTGTAAAATACTACATCCGAGATGTTAGCCTGCCTTAGATTAGGATATATAACGCTGTAGACGTATATAATGTCCCTACCGAGACGTACGATACGACACGAACGCGATTCTGTAAAACATTACCAGCGAAGGGCTAGATGTGTTAGGTTAGATTATATTACGTTATAGACGCATATAATGTTCCCACCGAGAAGTAGAGGCCGATCCTACAGAAATGTTGTAAAATACTATATCCGAGAAGTTAGCCTGCCTTAGGTTAGGATATATATCGCTGTGGACGTTTATAATGTCTCATCCGAGACGTACGGGTCGACAGGAACGGGATTCTGTAAAACATTACCAGCGAGGGGCTAGATGGGTTAGGTTAGGTGGTGATACGTTATAGGCGTATATAATGTTCCCACTGAGAAGTAGGGGCCGATATGCCAGGAATGTTGTAAAATACTGCATCCGAGATTGTAGCCTGGCTTAGGTTAGGATATATAACGCTGTAGACGTATATAATGTCCCAACCGAGATGTACGGGACGACACGAACGGGATTCTGTAAAACATTACCAGCGAGGGGCTAGATGCGATAGGTTAGGTTATGTTACGTTTTAGACGTATATAATGTTCCCACCGAGAAGTAGGGGCCGATACGCCAGGCATGATGTAAAATACTGCATCCGGGATGTTAGCCTGCTTTAGGTTAGGATATATATTGCTGTAGACGTTTATAATGTCCCAACGGAGACGTACGGGACGACAGGAACGGGATACTGTAAAACATTACCAGCGAGGGGCTAGATGTGTTAGGTTAGGTTATATTACGTTATAGACCTATATAATGTTCCCACGTTGAAGTAGGGGCCCATACGCCAGGAATGGCGTAAAATACTTCATCCGAGATGTTAGCCTGCCTTAGGTTAGGATATATAACGCTGTAGACGTATATAATGTCCCACCCGAGACGTACGGGACGACACGAACGGGATTCTGTAAAACATTGCCAGCGAGGGGCTAGATGGGATAGGTTAGGTTGTGATACGTTATAGACGTGTATAATGTTCCCATCGTGAAGTAGGGGCCGATACGCCAGGAATGGCGTAAAATGCTTCATCCGAGATGTTAGCCTGCCTTACGTTAGGATATATATCGCTGTAGACAATTATAGTGTCCCATCCGAGACGTACGGGACCACAGGAACGGGATTCTGTAAAACATTACCAGCGAGGGGCTAGATGGGTTAGGTTAGGTTGTGATACGTTATAGACGTATATAATGTTCCCACCGAGAAGTAGGGGCCGATATGCCAGGAATGTTGCAAAATACTGCATCCGAGATGATAGTCTGCCTTAGGGTAGGATATATAACGCTATAGACGTATATAATATCCCAACCGAGACGTACGGGACGACACGAACGGGATTCTGTAAAATATTACCAGCGAGGGGCTAGATGGGTTAAGTTAGGTTATGTTACGTTATAGACGTGTATAATGTTCCCACCGAGAAGTAGGGGCCGATATGCCAGGAATGTTGCAAAATACTGCATCCGAGATGATAGCCTGGCTTAGGTTAGGATATATAACGCTGTAGACGTATATAATGTCCCAACCGAGACGTACGGGACGACAGGAACGGGATACTGTAAAACATTACCAGCGAGGGGCTAGATGTGTTAGGTAAGGTTATATTACGTTATAGACCTATATAATGTTCCCACCGAGAAGTAGGAGACGATACGCCAGGAATGTTGTAAAATACAACATACGAGATGATAGCCTGCCTTAGGTTAGGATATATAGCGCTTTAGAAGTTTATAATGTCCCAACCGAGACGTACGGGGCGACAGGAACAGGATTCTGTAAAACATTACCAGCGAGGGGCTAGATGGGTTGGGTTAGGTTGTGATACGTTATAAACGTATATAATGTTCCCACCGAGATGTAGGGGCCGATATGCCAGGAATGTTGTAAAATACTGCATCCGAGATGATAGCTTGCCATAGGTTAGGATATGTAACGCTATAGACGTATATAATATTCCAACCGAGATGTACGGGACGTCACGAACGGGATTCTGTAAAACATTGCCAACGAGGGGCTAGATGGGATAGGTTAGGTTATGTTACGTTACAAACGTATATAATGTTCCCACCGAGAAGTATGGGCCGATACACCAGGAATGTTGTAAAATACTGCATCCGAGATATTAGCCTGCCTTACGTTAGGATACATTTCGCTGTAGACGTATATAACATCCCAACCGAGATGTACGGGACGACAGGAACGGGATTCTGTAAAACAATACCAGCGAGGGGCTAGATGGGTTAGGTTAGGTTGTGATACGTTATAGACGTATATAATGTTCCCACCGAGAAGTAGGGGCCGATATGCCAGGAATTTTGTAAAATACTGCATCCGAGATGATAGCCTGCCTTAGGTTAGGATATATAACGCTATAGACGTATATAATATCCCAACCGAGACGTACGGGTCGACACGAACGGGATACTGTAAAACATTACCAGCGAGGGGCTAGATGTGTTAGGTAAGGTTATATTACGTTATAGACCTATATAATGTTCCCACCGAGAAGTAGGAGACGATACGCCAGGAATGTTGTAAAATACAACATACGAGATGATAGCCTGCCTTAGGTTAGGATATATAGCGCTTTAGAAGTTTATAATGTCCCAACCGAGACGTACGGGGCGACAGGAACAGGATTCTGTAAAACATTACCAGCGAGGGGCTAGATGGGTTGGGTTAGGTTGTGATACGTTATAAACGTATATAATGTTCCCACCGAGATGTAGGGGCCGATATGCCAGGAATGTTGTAAAATACTGCATCCGAGATGATAGCTTGCCATAGGTTAGGATATGTAACGCTATAGACGTATATAATATTCCAACCGAGATGTACGGGACGTCACGAACGGGATTCTGTAAAACATTGCCAACGAGGGGCTAGATGGGATAGGTTAGGTTATGTTACGTTACAAACGTATATAATGTTCCCACCGAGAAGTATGGGCCGATACACCAGGAATGTTGTAAAATACTGCATCCGAGATATTAGCCTGCCTTACGTTAGGATACATTTCGCTGTAGACGTATATAACATCCCAACCGAGATGTACGGGACGACAGGAACGGGATTCTGTAAAACAATACCAGCGCGGGGCTAGGTGGGTTAGGTTAGGTTGTGATACGTTATAGACGTATATAATGTTCCCACCGAGAAGTAGGGGCCGATATGCCAGGAATTTTGTAAAATACTGCATCCGAGATGATAGCCTGCCTTAGGTTAGGATATATAACGCTATAGACGTATATAATATCCCAACCGAGACGTACGGGTCGACACGAACGGGATTCTGTGAAATATTACCAGCGAGGGGCTAGATGGGTTAGATTAGGTTTTGTTACGTTATAGACGTGTATAATGTTCCCACCGTGAAGTAGGGGCGGATACGCCAGGAATGGCGTAAAATACTGCATCCGAGATGTTAGCCTGCCTTAGGTTAGGATATATAACGCTGTAGACGTATATAATGTCCCAACCGAGACGTACGGGACGACACGAACGGGATTCTGTAAAACATTACCAGCTAGGGGCTAGATGGGTTAGGTTAGATTATATTACGTTATAGACGTATATAATGTTCCCACCGAGAAGTAGAGGCCGATCCTACAGAAATGTTGTAAAATACTATATCCGCGAAGATAGCCTGCCTTAGGTTAGGATATATATCGCTATAGACGTTTATAATGTCTCATGCGAGACGTACGGGACGACAGGGACGGGATTCTGTAAAACATTACCAGCGAGGAGCTAGATGTGTTAGGTTAGGTTATATTACGTTATAGACCTATATAATGTTCCCACGTTGAAGTAGGGGCCCATACGCCAGGAATGGCGTAAAATACTTCATCCGAGATGTTAGCCTGCCTTAGGTTAGGATATATAACGCTGTAGACGTATATGATGTCCCACCCGAGACGTACGGGACGACACGAACGGGATTCTGTAAAACATTACCAGCGAGGGGCTAGATGTATTCGGTTAGGTTATATTACGTTATAGACCTATGTAATGTTCCCACCGAGAAGTATGGCCCGATACGGCAGGAATGTTGTAAAATACTACAGCCGAGATGATAGGCTGCCTTAGGTTAGGACATATAACGCTATAGACGTATATAATATCCCAGCCGAGATGTACGGGACGTCACGAACGGTATTCTGTAAAACATTACCAGCGAGGGGCTAGATGGGTTAGGTTAGGTTGTGATACGTTATAGACGTGTATAATGTTCCCACCGTGAAGTAGGGGCCGATACGCCAGGAATGGCGTAAAATGCTTCATCCGAGATGTTAGCCTGCCTTACGTTAGAATATATATCGCTGTAGACGATTATAGTGTCCCATCCGAGACGTACGGGACCACAGGAACGGGATTCTGTAAAACATTACCAGCGAGGGGCTAGATGTGTTAGGTTAGGTTGTATTAAGTTACAGACCTATATAATGTTCCCACCGAGAAGTAGGGGCCGATACGCCAGGAATGTTGTAAAATACTGCAACCGAGATGATAGCCTGCCTTAGGTTGGGATATATAACGCTATAGACGTAATAATATCCCAACCGAGATGTGCGGGACGTCACGAACGGTATTCTGTAAAACATTACCAGCGAGGTTCTAGATGTGTAACGTTAGGTTATATTACGTTATAGGCGAATATAATGTTCCCACCGAGAAGTAGAGGCCGATACGCCAGGCATGTTGTAATATACTACATCCGAGATGTTAGCCTGCCTTAGGTTAGGATATGTAACGCTATAGTCGTATATAATGTCCCAACCGAGACGTACGGGACGACACGAACGTGATTCTGTAAAACATTACCAGCGAGGGGCTAGATGTGTTAGTTTAGGTTGTGATACGTTATAGACGTAAATAATGTTCCCACCGAGAAGTAGAGGCCGATATGCCAAAAATGTTGTAAAATACTGCATCCGAGATTATAGCCTGCCTTAGGTTAGGATATATAACGCTATAGACGTATATAATTTCCCAACTGAGACGTACGGGACGACACAAACGGGATTCTGTAAAATATTACCAGCGAGGGGCTAGATGGGTTAGGTTAGGTTATGTTACGTTATAGACGTGTATAATGTTCCCACCGAGAAGTAGGGGCCGATACGCCAGGAATGTTGCAAAATACTACATCCGAGATGTTAGCCTGCCTTAGGTTAGGATATACAACGCTGTAGACGTATATAGTGTCCCAACCGAGACGTACCGAACGACACGAACGGGATTTTGTAAAACATTACCAGGGATGAGCTAGATGTGTTAGGTTAGGTTATATTACGTTATAGACGTATATAGTGTTCCCACCGAGAAGTAGGGGCCGATACGCCAGGAATGTTGTATAATACTACATCCGAGATGTTAGCCTGCCTTACGTTAGGATATATATCGCTGTAGACGTATGTAATGTCCCATCCGAGACGTACGGGACGACAGGAACGGGATTCTGTAAAACATTACCAGCGAGAGGCTAAATGTGTTAGGTTAGGTTATATTACGTTATAGACATATATAATGTTCCCACCGAGAAGTAGGGGACGATACTCCAAGACTGTTGTAAAATACTACATCCGAGATGTTAGCCTGCCTTAGATTAGGATATATAACGCTGTAGACGTATATAATGTCCCAACCGAGACGTACGGGACGACACGAGCGGGATTCTGTAAAATATTACCAGCGAGGGTCTAGAGGGGCTAGGTTAGGTTATGTTACGTTATAGACGTGTATAATGTTCCCATCGAGAAGTAGGAGACGATACGCCAGGAATGTTGTAAAATACTACATACGAGATGATAGCCTGCCTTAGGTTAGGATATATAACGCTATAGACGTATATAATATCCCAGCCGAGATGTACGGGACGTCACGAACGGTATTCTGTAAAACATTACCAGCGAGGGGCTAGATGGGTTAGGTTAGGTTGTGATACGTTATAGACGTGTATAATGTTCCCACCGTGAAGTAGGGGCCGATACGCCAGGAATGTTTTAAATACTACATCCGAGATGTTAGCCTGCCTTACGTTAGGATATATAGCGCTGTAAACGTATATAATGTCCCAACCGAGACGTACGGGACGACACGAACTGGATTCTGTAAAACATTACCAGCGAAGGGCTAGATGTGTTAGGTTAGATTATATTACGTTATAGACGCATATAATGTTCCCACCGAGAAGTAGAGGCCGATCCTACAGAAATGTTGTAAAATACTATATCCGAGAAGTTAGCCTGCCTTAGGTTAGGATATATATCGCTGCGGACGTTTATAATGTCTCATCCGAGACGTACGGGTCGACAGGAACGGGATTCTGTAAAACATTACCAGCGAGGGGCTAGATGGGTTAGGTTAGGTGGTGATACGTTATACGCGTATATAATGTTCCCACTGAGAAGTAGGGGCCGATATGCCAGGAATGTTGTAAAATACTGCATCCGAGATTATAGCCTGCCTTAGGTTAGGATATATAACGCTATAGACGTATATAATATCCCAACCGAGATGTACGGGACGACACGAACGGGATTCTGTAAAACATTGCCAGCGAGGGGCTAGATGGGGTAGGTTAGGTTATGTTACGTTATAGACGTATATAATGTTCCCACCGTGAAGTAGGGGCCGATACGCCAGGAATGGCGTAAAATGATTCATCCGAGATGTTAGCCTGCCTTACGTTAGGATATATATCCTTGTAGACGATTATAGTGTCCCATCCGAGACGTACGGGACCACAGGAACGGGATTCTGTAAAACATTACCAGCGAGGGGCTAGATGGGTTGGGTTAGGTTGTGATACGTTATAGACGTATATAATGTTCCCACCGAGAAGTAGGGGCCGATATGCCAGGAATGTTGCAAAATACTGCATCCGAGATGATAGTCTGCCTTAGGGTAGGATATATAACGCTATAGACGTATATAATATCCCAACCGAGACGTACGGGACGACACGAACGGGATTCTGTAAAATATTACCAGCGAGGGGCTAGATGGGTTAGGTTAGGTTATGTTACGTTATAGACGTGTATAATGTTCCCACCGAGAAGTAGGGGCCGATATGCCAGGAATGTTGCAAAATATTGCATCCGAGATGATAGCCTGGCTTAGGTTAGGATATATAACGCTGTAGACGTATATAATGTCCCAACCGAGACGTACGGGACGACAGGAACGGGATACTGTAAAACATTACCAGCGAGGGGCTAGATGTGTTAGGTAATGTTATATTACGTTATAGACCTATATAATGTTCCCACCGAGAAGTAGGAGACGATACGCCAGGAATGTTGTAAAATACTACATACGAGATGATAGCCTGCCTTAGGTTAGGATATATAACGCTTTAGAAGTTTATAATGTCCCAACCGAGACGTACGGGGCGACTGGAACGGGATTCTGTGAAACATTACCAGCGAGGGGCTAGATGGGTTGGGTTAGGTTGTGATACGTTATAAACGTATATAATGTTCCCACCGAGAAGTAGGGGCCGATATGCCAGGAATGTTGTAAAATACTGCATCCGAGATGATAGCTTGCCATAGGTTAGGATATGTAACGCTATAGACGTATATAATATTCCAACCGAGATGTACGGGACGTCACGAACGGGATTCTGTAAAACATTGCCAACGAGGGGCTAGATGGGATAGGTTAGGTTATGTTACGTTACAAACGTATATAATGTTCCCACCGAGAAGTATGGGCCGATACACCAGGAATGTTGTAAAATACTGCATCCGAGATATTAGCCTGCCTTACGTTAGGATACATTTCGCTGTAGACGTATATAACATCCCAACCGAGATGTACGGGACGACAGGAACGGGATTCTGTAAAACATTACCAGCGAGGGGCTAGATGGGTTAGGTTAGGTTGTGATACGTTACAGACGTATATAATGTTCCCACCGAGAAGTAGGGGCCGATATGCCAGGAATTTTGTAAAATACTGCATCCGAGATGATAGCCTGCCTTAGGTTAGGATATATAACGCTATAGACGTATATAATATCCCAACCGAGACGTACGGGTCGACACGAACGGGATTCTGTGAAATATTACCAGCGAGGGGCTAGATGGGTTAGATTAGGTTTTGTTACGTTATAGACGTGTATAATGTTCCCACCGTGAAGTAGGGGCGGATACGCCAGGAATGGCGTAAAATACTGCATCCGAGATGTTAGCCTGCCTTAGGTTAGGATATATAACGCTGTAGACGTATATAATGTCCCAACCGAGACGTACGGGACGACACGAACGGGATTCTGTAAAACATTACCAGCGAGGGGCTAAATGGGTTAGGTTAGATTATATTACGTTATAGACGTATATAATGTTCCCACCGAGAAGTAGAGGCCGATCCTACAGAAATGTTGTAAAATACTATATCCGAGAAGTTAGCCTGCCTTAGGTTAGGATATATATCGCTGTAGACGTTTATAATGTCTCATGCGAGACGTACGGGACGACAGGGACGGGATTCTGTAAAACATTACCAGCGAGGAGCTAGATGGGTTAGGTTAGGTGGTGATACGTTATACGCGTATATAATGTTCCCACTGAGAAGTAGGGGCCGATATGCCAGGAATGTTGTAAAATACTGCATCCGAGATGTTAGCCTGCCTTAGGTTAGGATATATAACGCTGTAGACGTATATAATGTCCCAACCGAGACGTACGGGACGACACGAACGGGATTCTGTAACACATTACCAGCTAGGGGCTAGATGGGTTAGGTTAGATTATATTACGTTATAGACGTATATAATGTTCCCACCGAGAAGTAGAGGCCGATCCTACAGAAATGTTGTAAAATACTATATCCGCGAAGATAGCCTGCCTTAGGTTAGGATATATATCGCTATAGACGTTTATAATGTCTCATGCGAGACGTACGGGACGACAGGGACGGGATTCTGTAAAACATTACCAGCGAGGAGCTAGATGTGTTAGGTTAGGTTATATTACGTTATAGACCTATATAATGTTCCCACGTTGAAGTAGGGGCCCATACGCCAGGAATGGCGTAAAATACTTCATCCGAGATGTTAGCCTGCCTTAGGTTAGGATATATAACGCTGTAGACGTATATAATGTCCCACCCGAGACGTACGGGACGACACGAACGGGATTCTGTAAAACATTACCAGCGAGGGGCTAGATGTATTCGGTTAGGTTATATTACGTTATAGACCTATGTAATGTTCCCACCGAGAAGTATGGCCCGATACGGCAGGAATGTTGTAAAATACTACAGCCGAGATGATAGGCTGCCTTAGGTTAGGACATATAACGCTATAGACGTATATAATATCCCAGCCGAGATGTACGGGACGTCACGAACGGTATTCTGTAAAACATTACCAGCGAGGGGCTAGATGGGTTAGGTTAGGTTATGTTACGTTATAGACGTGTATAATGTTCCCACCGAGAAGTAGGGGCCGATACGCCAGGAATGTTGCAAAATACTACATCCGAGATGTTAGCCTGCCTTAGGTTAGGATATACAACGCTGTAGACGTATATAGTGTCCCAACCGAGACGTACCGAACGACACGAACGGGATTTTGTAAAACATTACCAGGGATGAGCTAGATGTGTTAGGTTAGGTTATATTACGTTATAGACGTATATAGTGTTCCCACCGAGAAGTAGGGGCCGATACGCCAGGAATGTTGTATAATACTACATCCGAGATGTTAGCCTGCCTTACGTTAGGATATATATCGCTGTAGACGTATGTAATGTCCCATCCGAGACGTACGGGACGACAGGAACGGGATTCTGTAAAACATTACCAGCGAGGGGCTAAATGTGTTAGGTTAGGTTATATTACGTTATAGACATATATAATGTTCCCACCGAGAAGTAGGGGACGATACTCCAAGACTGTTGTAAAATACTACATCCGAGATGTTAGCCTGCCTTAGATTAGGATATATAACGCTGTAGACGTATATAATGTCCCAACCGAGACGTACGGGACGACACGAGCGGGATTCTGTAAAATATTACCAGCGAGGGTCTAGAGGGGCTAGGTTAGGTTATGTTACGTTATAGACGTGTATAATGTTCCCACCGAGAAGTAGGGGCCGATATGCCAGGAATTTTGTAAAATACTGCAACCGAGATGATAGCCTGCCTTAGGTTGGGATATATAACGCTATAGACGTAATAATATCCCAACCGAGATGTGCGGGACGTCACGAACGGTATTCTGTAAAACATTACCAGCGAGGTTCTAGATGTGTAACGTTAGGTTATATTACGTTATAGGCGAATATAATGTTCCCACCGAGAAGTAGAGGCCGATACGCCAGGCATGTTGTAATATACTACATCCGAGATGTTAGCCTGCCTTAGGTTAGGATATATAACGCTATAGTCGTATATAATGTCCCAACCGAGACGTACGGGACGACACGAACGTGATTCTGTAAAACATTACCAGCGAGGGGCTAGATGTGTTAGTTTAGGTTGTGATACGTTATAGACGTAAATAATGTTCCCACCGAGAAGTAGAGGCCGATATGCCAAAAATGTTGTAAAATACTGCATCCGAGATTATAGCCTGCCTTAGGTTAGGATATATAACGCTATAGACGTATATAATTTCCCAACTGAGACGTACGGGACGACACAAACGGGATTCTGTAAAATATTACCAGCGAGGGGCTAGATGGGTTAGGTTAGGTTATGTTACGTTATAGACGTGTATAATGTTCCCACCGAGAAGTAGGGGCCGATACGCCAGGAATGTTGCAAAATACTACATCCGAGATGTTAGCCTGCCTTAGGTTAGGATATACAACGCTGTAGACGTATATAATGTCCCAACCGAGACGTACCGAACGACACGAACGGGATTTTGTAAAACATTACCAGGGATGAGCTAGATGTGTTAGGTTAGGTTATATTACGTTATAGACGTATATAGTGTTCCCACCGAGAAGTAGGGGCCGATACGCCAGGAATGTTGTATAATACTACATCCGAGATGTTAGCCTGCCTTACGTTAGGATATATATCGCTGTAGACGTATGTGATGTCCCATCCGAGACGTACGGGACGACAGGAACGGGATTCTGTAAAACATTACCAGCGAGGGGCTAAATGTGTTAGGTTAGGTTATATTACGTTATAGACATATATAATGTTCCCACCGAGAAGTAGGGGACGATACTCCAAGACTGTTGTAAAATACTACATCCGAGATGTTAGCCTGCCTTAGATTAGGATATATAACGCTGTAGACGTATATAATGTCCCAACCGAGACGTACGGGACGACACGAGCGGGATTCTGTAAAATATTACCAGCGAGGGTCTAGAGGGGCTAGGTTAGGTTATGTTACGTTATAGACGTGTATAATGTTCCCATCGAGAAGTAGGAGACGATACGCCAGGAATGTTGTAAAATACTACATACGAGATGATAGCCTGCCTTAGGTTAGGATATATAACGCTATAGACGTATATAATATCCCAGCCGAGATGTACGGGACGTCACGAACGGTATTCTGTAAAACATTACCAGCGAGGGGCTAGATGGGTTAGGTTAGGTTGTGATACGTTATAGACGTGTATAATGGTCCCACTGTGAAGTAGGGGCCGATACGCCAGGAATGTTTTAAATACTACATCCGAGATGTTAGCCTGCCTTACGTTAGGATATATAGCGCTGTAAACGTATATAATGTCCCAACCGAGACGTACGGGACGACACGAACTGGATTCTGTAAAACATTACCAGCGAAGGGCTAGATGTGTTAGGTTAGATTATATTACGTTATAGACGCATATAATGTTCCCACCGAGAAGTAGAGTCCGATCCTACAGAAATGTTGTAAAATACTATATCCGAGAAGTTAGCCTGCCTTAGGTTAGGATATATATCGCTGCGGACGTTTATAATGTCTCATCCGAGACGTACGGGTCGACAGGAACGGGATTCTGTAAAACATTACCACCGAGGGGCTAGATGGGTTAGGTTAGGTGGTGATACGTTATACGCGTATATAATGTTCCCACTGAGAAGTAGGGGCCGATATGCCAGGAATGTTGTAAAATACTGCATCCGAGATTATAGCCTGCCTTAGGTTAGGATATATAACGCTATAGACGTATATAATATCCCAACCGAGATGTACGGGACGACACGAACGGGATTCTGTAAAACATTGCCAGCGAGGGGCTAGATGGGGTAGGTTAGGTTATGTTACGTTATAGACGTATATAATGTTCCCACCGTGAAGTAGGGGCCGATACGCCAGGAATGGCGTAAAATGATTCATCCGAGATGTTAGCCTGCCTTACGTTAGGATATATATCCTTGTAGACGATTATAGTGTCCCATCCGAGACGTACGGGACCACAGGAACGGGATTCTGTAAAACATTACCAGCGAGGGGCTAGATGGGTTAGGTTAGGTTGTGATACGTTATAGACGTATATAATGTTCCCACCGAGAAGTAGGGGCCGATATGCCAGGAATGTTGCAAAATACTTTATCCGAGATGATAGTCTGCCTTAGGGTAGGATATATAACGCTATAGACGTATATAATATCCCAACCGAGACGTACGGGACGACACGAACGGGATTCTGTAAAATATTACCAGCGAGGGGCTAGATGGGTTAGGTTAGGTTATGTTACGTTATAGACGTGTATAATGTTCCCACCGAGAAGTAGGGGCCGATATGCCAGGAATGTTGCAAAATACTGCATCCGAGATGATAGCCTGGCTTAGGTTAGGATATATAACGCTGTAGACGTATATAATGTCCCAACCGAGACGTACGGGACGACAGGAACGGGATACCGTAAAACATTACCAGCGAGGGGCTAGATGTGTTAGGTAAGGTTATATTACGTTATAGACCTATATAATGTTCCCACCGAGAAGTAGGAGACGATACGCCAGGAATGTTGTAAAATACTACATACGAGATGATAGCCTGCCTTAGGTTAGGATATATAACGCTTTAGAAGTTTATAATGTCCCAACCGAGACGTACGGGGCGACTGGAACGGGATTCTGTGAAACATTACCAGCGAGGGGCTAGATGGGTTGGGTTAGGTTGTGATACGTTATAAACGTATATAATGTTCCCACCGAGAAGTAGGGGCCGATATGCCAGGAATGTTGTAAAATACTGCATCCGAGATGATAGCTTGCCATAGGTTAGGATATGTAACGCTATAGACGTATATAATATTCCAACCGAGATGTACGGGACGTCACGAACGGGATTCTGTAAAACATTGCCAACGAGGGGCTAGATGGGATAGGTTAGGTTATGTTACGTTACAAACGTATATAATGTTCCCACCGAGAAGTATGGGCCGATACACCAGGAATGTTGTAAAATACTGCATCCGAGATATTAGCCTGCCTTACGTTAGGATACATTTCGCTGTAGACGTATATAACATCCCAACCGAGATGTACGGGACGACAGGAACGGGATTCTGTAAAACATTACCAGCGAGGGGCTAGATGGGTTAGGTTAGGTTGTGATACGTTACAGACGTATATAATGTTCCCACCGAGAAGTAGGGGCCGATATGCCAGGAATTTTGTAAAATACTGCATCCGAGATGATAGCCTGCCTTAGGTTAGGATATATAACGCTATAGACGTATATAATATCCCAACCGAGACGTACGGGTCGACACGAACGGGATTCTGTGAAATATTACCAGCGAGGGGCTAGATGGGTTAGATTAGGTTTTGTTACGTTATAGACGTGTATAATGTTCCCACCGTGAAGTAGGGGCGGATACGCCAGGAATGGCGTAAAATACTGCATCCGAGATGTTAGCCTGCCTTAGGTTAGGATATATAACGCTGTAGACGTATATAATGTCCCAACCGAGACGTACGGGACGACACGAACGGGATTCTGTAAAACATTACCAGCGAGGGGCTAGATGGATTAGGTTAGATTATATTACGTTATAGACGTATATAATGTTCCCACCGAGAAGCAGAGGCCGATCCTACAGAAATGTTGTAAAATACTATATCCGAGAAGTTAGCCTGCCTTAGGTTAGGATATATATCGCTGTAGACGTTTATAATGTCTCATGCGAGACGTACGGTACGACAGGGACGGGATTCTGTAAAACATTACCAGCGAGGAGCTAGATGTGTTAGGTTAGGTTATATTACGTTATAGACCTATATAATGTTCCCACGTTGAAGTAGGGGCCCATACGCCGGGAATGGCGTAAAATACTTCATCCGAGATGTTAGCCTTCCTTAGGTTAGGATATATAACGCTGTAGACGTATATAATGTCCCACTCGAGACGTACGGGACGTCACGAACGGTATTCTGTGAAACATTACCAGCGAGGGGCTAGATGGGTTGGGTTTGGTTGTGATACGTTATAAACGTATATAATGTTCCCACCGAGAAGTAGGGGCCGATATGCCAGGAATGTTGTAAAATACTGCATCCGAGATGATAGCTTGCCATAGGTTAGGATATGTAACGCTATAGACGTATATAATATTCCAACCGAGATGTACGGGACGTCACGAACGGGATTCTGTAAAACATTGCCAACGAGGGGCTAGATGGGATAGGTTAGGTTATGTTACGTTACAAACGTATATAATGTTCCCACCGAGAAGTATGGGCCGATACACCAGGAATGTTGTAAAATACTGCATCCGAGATATTAGCCTGCCTTACGTTAGGATACCTTTCGCTGTAGACGTATATAACATCCCAACCGAGATGTACGGGACGACAGGAACGGGATTCTGTAAAACATTACCAGCGAGGGGCTAGATGGGTTAGGTTAGGTTGTGATACGTTACAGACGTATATAATGTTCCCACCGAGAAGTAGGGGCCAATATGCCAGGAATTTTGTAAAATACTGCATCCGAGATGATAGCCTGCCTTAGGTTAGGATATATAACGCTATAGACGTATATAATATCCCAACCGAGACGTACGGGTCGACACGAACGGGATTCTGTGAAATATTACCAGCGAGGGGCTAGATGGGTTAGATTAGGTTTTGTTACGTTATAGACGTGTATAATGTTCCCACCGTGAAGTAGGGGCGGATACGCCAGGAATGGCGTAAAATACTGCATCCGAGATGTTAGCCTGCCTTAGGTTAGGATATATAACGCTGTAGACGTATATAATGTCCCAACCGAGACGTACGGGACGACACGAACGGGATTCTGTAAAACATTACCAGCGAGGGGCTAGATGGGTTAGGTTAGATTATATTACGTTATAGACGTATATAATGTTCCCACCGAGAAGTAGAGGCCGATCCTACAGAAATGTTGTAAAATACTATATCCGAGAAGTTAGCCTGCCTTAGGTTAGGATATATATCGCTGTAGACGTTTATAATGTCTCATGCGAGACGTACGGGACGACAGGGACGGGATTCTGTAAAACATTACCAGCGAGGGGCTAGATGTGTTAGGTTAGGTTGTATTAAGTTATAGACCTATATAATGTTCCCACCGAGAAGTAGGGGCCGATACGCCAGGAATGTTGTAAAATACTGCAACCGAGATGATAGCCTGCCTTAGGTTGGGATATATAACGCTATAGACGTAATAATATCCCAACCGAGATGTGCGGGACGTCACGAACGGTATTCTGTAAAACATTACCAGCGAGGTTCTAGATGTGTAACGTTAGGTTATATTACGTTATAGGCGAATATAATGTTCCCACCGAGAAGTAGAGGCCGATACGCCAGGCATGTTGTAATATACTACATCCGAGATGTTAGCCTGCCTTAGGTTAGGATATATAACGCTATAGTCGTATATAATGTCCCAACCGAGACGTACGGGACGACACGAACGTGATTCTGTAAAACATTACCAGCGAGGGGCTAGATGTGTTAGTTTAAGTTGTGATACGTTATAGACGTAAATAATGTTCCCACCGAGAAGTAGAGGCCGATATGCCAAAAATGTTGTAAAATACTGCATCCGAGATGATAGCCTGCCTTAGGTTAGGATATATAACGCTATAGACGTATATAATTTCCCAACTGAGACGTACGGGACGACACAAACGGGATTCTGTAAAATATTACCAGCGAGGGGCTAGATGGGTTAGGTTAGGTTATGTTACGTTATAGACGTGTATAATGTTCCCACCGAGAAGTAGGGGCCGATACGCCAGGAATGTTGCAAAATACTACATCCGAGATGTTAGCCTGCCTTAGGTTAGGATATACAACGCTGTAGACGTATATAATGTCCCAACCGAGACGTACCGAACGACACGAACGGGATTTTGTAAAACATTACCAGGGATGAGCTAGATGTGTTAGGTTAGGTTATATTACGTTATAGACGTATATAGTGTTCCCACCGAGAAGTAGGGGCCGATACGCCAGGAATGTTGTATAATACTACATCCGAGATGTTAGCCTGCCTTACGTTAGGATATATATCGCTGTAGACGTATGTGATGTCCCATCCGAGACGTACGGGACGACAGGAACGGGATTCTGTAAAACATTACCAGCGAGGGGCTAAATGTGTTAGGTTAGGTTATATTACGTTATAGACATATATAATGTTCCCACCGAGAAGTAGGGGACGATACTCCAAGACTGTTGTAAAATACTACATCCGAGATGTTAGCCTGCCTTAGATTAGGATATATAACGCTGTAGACGTATATAATGTCCCAACCGAGACGTACGGGACGACACGAGCGGGATTCTGTAAAATATTACCAGCGAGGGTCTAGAGGGGCTAGGTTAGGTTATGTTACGTTATAGACGTGTATAATGTTCCCATCGAGAAGTAGGAGACGATACGCCAGGAATGTTGTAAAATACTACATACGAGATGATAGCCTGCCTTAGGTTAGGATATATAACGCTATAGACGTATATAATATCCCAGCCGAGATGTACGGGACGTCACGAACGGTATTCTGTAAAACATTACCAGCGAGGCGCTAGATGGGTTAGGTTAGGTTGTGATACGTTATAGACGTGTATAATGTTCCCACCGTGAAGTAGGGGCCGATACGCCAGGAATGTTTTAAATACTACATCCGAGATGTTAGCCTGCCTTACGTTAGGATATATAGCGCTGTAAACGTATATAATGTCCCAACCGAGACGTACGGGACGACACGAACTGGATTCTGTAAAACATTACCAGCGAAGGGCTAGATGTGTTAGGTTAGATTATATTACGTTATAGACGCATATAATGTTCCCACCGAGAAGTAGAGTCCGATCCTACAGAAATGTTGTAAAATACTATATCCGAGAAGTTAGCCTGCCTTAGGTTAGGATATATATCGCTGCGGACGTTTATAATGTCTCATCCGAGACGTACGGGTCGACAGGAACGGGATTCTGTAAAACATTACCAGCGAGGGGCTAGATGGGTTAGGTTAGGTGGTGATACGTTATACGCGTATATAATGTTCCCACTGAGAAGTAGGGGCCGATATGCCAGGAATGTTGTAAAATACTGCATCCGAGATTATAGCCTGCCTTAGGTTAGGATATATAACGCTATAGACGTATATAATATTCCAACCGAGATGTACGGGACGACACGAACGGGATTCTGTAAAACATTGCCAGCGAGGGGCTAGATGGGGTAGGTTAGGTTATGTTACGTTATAGACGTATATAATGTTCCCACCGTGAAGTAGGGGCCGATACGCCAGGAATGGCGTAAAATGATTCATCCGAGATGTTAGCCTGCCTTACGTTAGGATATATATCCTTGTAGACGATTATAGTGTCCCATCCGAGACGTACGGGACCACAGGAACGGGATTCTGTAAAACATTACCAGCGAGGGGCTAGATGGGTTAGGTTAGGTTGTGATACGTTATAGACGTATATAATGTTCCCACCGAGAAGTAGGGGCCGATATGCCAGGAATGTTGCAAAATACTTTATCCGAGATGATAGTCTGCCTTAGGGTAGGATATATAACGCTATAGACGTATATAATATCCCAACCGAGACGTACGGGACGACACGAACGGGATTCTGTAAAATATTACCAGCGAGGGGCTAGATGGGTTAGGTTAGGTTATGTTACGTTATAGACGTGTATAATGTTCCCACCGAGAAGTAGGGGCCGATATGCCAGGAATGTTGCAAAATACTGCATCCGAGATGATAGCCTGGCTTAGGTTAGGATATATAACGCTGTAGACGTATATAATGTCCCAACCGAGACGTACGGGACGACAGGAACGGGATACTGTAAAACATTACCAGCGAGGGGCTAGATGTGTTAGGTAAGGTTATATTACGTTATAGACCTATATAATGTTCCCACCGAGAAGTAGGAGACGATACGCCAGGAATGTTGTAAAATACTACATACGAGATGATAGCCTGCCTTAGGTTAGGATATATAACGCTTTAGAAGTTTATAATGTCCCAACCGAGACGTACGGGGCGACTGGAACGGGATTCTGTGAAACATTACCAGCGAGGGGCTAGATGGGTTGGGTTAGGTTGTGATACGTTATAAACGTATATAATGTTCCCACCGAGAAGTAGGGGCCGATATGCCAGGAATGTTGTAAAATACTGCATCCGAGATGATAGCTTGCCATAGGTTAGGATATGTAACGCTATAGACGTATATAATATTCCAACCGAGATGTACGGGACGTCACGAACGGGATTCTGTAAAACATTGCCAACGAGGGGCTAGATGGGATAGGTTAGGTTATGTTACGTTACAAACGTATATAATGTTCCCACCGAGAAGTATGGGCCGATACACCAGGAATGTTGTAAAATACTGCATCCGAGATATTAGCCTGCCTTACGTTAGGATACATTTCGCTGTAGACGTATATAACATCCCAACCGAGATGTACGGGACGACAGGAACGGGATTCTGTAAAACATTACCAGCGAGGGGCCAGATGGGTTAGGTTAGGTTGTGATACGTTACAGACGTATATAATGTTCCCACCGAGAAGTAGGGGCCGATATGCCAGGAATTTTGTAAAATACTGCATCCGAGATGATAGCCTGCCTTAGGTTAGGATATATAACGCTATAGACGTATATAATATCCCAACCGAGACGTACGGGTCGACACGAACGGGATTCTGTGAAATATTACCAGCGAGGGGCTAGATGGGTTAGATTAGGTTTTGTTACGTTATAGACGTGTATAATGTTCCCACCGTGAAGTAGGGGCGGATACGCCAGGAATGGCGTAAAATACTGCATCCGAGATGTTAGCCTGCCTTAGGTTAGGATATATAACGCTGTAGACGTATATAATGTCCCAACCGAGACGTACGGGACGACACGAACGGGATTCTGTAAAACATTACCAGCGAGGGGCTAGATGGGTTAGGTTAGATTATATTACGTTATAGACGTATATAATGTTCCCACCGAGAAGCAGAGGCCGATCCTACAGAAATGTTGTAAAATACTATATCCGAGAAGTTAGCCTGCCTTAGGTTAGGATATATATCGCTGTAGACGTTTATAATGTCTCATGCGAGACGTACGGTACGACAGGGACGGGATTCTGTAAAACATTACCAGCGAGGAGCTAGATGTGTTAGGTTAGGTTATATTACGTTATAGACCTATATAATGTTCCCACGTTGAAGTAGGGGCCCATACGCCGGGAATGGCGTAAAATACTTCATCCGAGATGTTAGCCTTCCTTAGGTTAGGATATATAACGCTGTAGACGTATATAATGTCCCACTCGAGACGTACGGGACGTCACGAACGGTATTCTGTGAAACATTACCAGCGAGGGGCTAGATGGGTTGGGTTTGGTTGTGATACGTTATAAACGTATATAATGTTCCCACCGAGAAGTAGGGGCCGATATGCCAGGAATGTTGTAAAATACTGCATCCGAGATGATAGCTTGCCATAGGTTAGGATATGTAACGCTATAGACGTATATAATATTCCAACCGAGATGTACGGGACGTCACGAACGGGATTCTGTAAAACATTGCCAACGAGGGGCTAGATGGGATAGGTTAGGTTATGTTACGTTACAAACGTATATAATGTTCCCACCGAGAAGTATGGGCCGATACACCAGGAATGTTGTAAAATACTGCATCCGAGATATTAGCCTGCCTTACGTTAGGATACCTTTCGCTGTAGACGTATATAACATCCCAACCGAGATGTACGGGACGACAGGAACGGGATTCTGTAAAACATTACCAGCGAGGGGCTAGATGGGTTAGGTTAGGTTGTGATACGTTACAGACGTATATAATGTTCCCACCGAGAAGTAGGGGCCGATATGCCAGGAATTTTGTAAAATACTGCATCCGAGATGATAGCCTGCCTTAGGTTAGGATATATAACGCTATAGACGTATATAATATCCCAACCGAGACGTACGGGTCGACACGAACGGGATTCTGTGAAATATTACCAGCGAGGGGCTAGATAGGTTAGATTAGGCTTTGTTACGTTATAGACGTGTATAATGTTCCCACCGTGAAGTAGGGGCGGATACGCCAGGAATGGCGTAAAATACTGCATCCGAGATGTTAGCCTGCCTTAGGTTAGGATATATAACGCTGTAGACGTATATAATGTCCCAACCGAGACGTACGGGACGACACGAACGGGATTCTGTAAAACATTACCAGCGAGGGGCTAGATGGGTTAGGTTAGATTATATTACGTTATAGACGTATATAATGTTCCCACCGAGAAGTAGAGGCCGATCCTACAGAAATGTTGTAAAATACTATATCCGAGAAGTTAGCCTGCCTTAGGTTAGGATATATATCGCTGTAGACGTTTATAATGTCTCATGCGAGACGTACGGGACGACAGGGACGGGATTCTGTAAAACATTACCAGCGAGGGGCTAGATGTGTTAGGTTAGGTTGTATTAAGTTATAGACCTATATAATGTTCCCACCGAGAAGTAGGGGCCGATACGCCAGGAATGTTGTAAAATACTGCAACCGAGATGATAGCCTGCCTTAGGTTGGGATATATAACGCTATAGACGTAATAATATCCCAACCGAGATGTGCGGGACGTCACGAACGGTATTCTGTAAAACATTACCAGCGAGGTTCTAGATGTGTAACGTTAGGTTATATTACGTTATAGGCGAATATAATGTTCCCACCGAGAAGTAGAGGCCGATACGCCAGGCATGTTGTAATATACTACATCCGAGATGTTAGCCTGCCTTAGGTTAGGATATATAACGCTATAGTCGTATATAATGTCCCAACCGAGACGTACGGGACGACACGAACGTGATTCTGTAAAACATTACCAGCGAGGGGCTAGATGTGTTAGTTTAAGTTGTGATACGTTATAGACGTAAATAATGTTCCCACCGAGAAGTAGAGGCCGATATGCCAAAAATGTTGTAAAATACTGCATCCGAGATGATAGCCTGCCTTAGGTTAGGATATATAACGCTATAGACGTATATAATTTCCCAACTGAGACGTACGGGACGACACAAACGGGATTCTGTAAAATATTACCAGCGAGGGGCTAGATGGGTTAGGTTAGGTTATGTTACGTTATAGACGTGTATAATGTTCCCACCGAGAAGTAGGGGCCGATACGCCAGGAATGTTGCAAAATACTACATCCGAGATGTTAGCCTGCCTTAGGTTAGGATATACAACGCTGTAGACGTATATAATGTCCCAACCGAGACGTACCGAACGACACGAACGGGATTTTGTAAAACATTACCAGGGATGAGCTAGATGTGTTAGGTTAGGTTATATTACGTTATAGACGTATATAGTGTTCCCACCGAGAAGTAGGGGCCGATACGCCAGGAATGTTGTATAATACTACATCCGAGATGTTAGCCTGCCTTACGTTAGGATATATATCGCTGTAGACGTATGTAATGTCCCATCCGAGACGTACGGGACGACAGGAACGGGATTCTGTAAAACATTACCAGCGAGGGGCTAAATGTGTTAGGTTAGGTTATATTACGTTATAGACATATATAATGTTCCCACCGAGAAGTAGGGGACGACACTCCAAGACTGTTGTAAAATACTACATCCGAGATGTTAGCCTGCCTTAGATTAGGATATATAACGCTGTAGACGTATATAATGTCCCAACCGAGACGTACGGGACGACACGAGCGGGATTCTGTAAAACATTGCCAGCGAGGGGCTAGATGGGGTAGGTTAGGTTATGTTACGTTATAGACGTGTATAATGTTCCCACCGTGAAGTAGGGGCCGATACGCCAGGAACGTTTTAAATACTACATCCGAGATGTTAGCCTGCCTTACGTTAGGATATATAGCGCTGTAAACGTATATAATGTCCCAACCGAGACGTACGGGACGACACGAACTGGATTCTGTAAAACATTACCAGCGAAGGGCTAGATGTGTTAGGTTAGATTATATTACGTTATAGACGCATATAATGTTCCCACCGAGAAGTAGAGGCCGATCCTACAGAAATGTTGTAAAATACTATATCCGAGAAGTTAGCCTGCCTTAGGTTAGGATATATATCGCTGCGGACGTTTATAATGTCTCATCCGAGACGTACGGGTCGACAGGAACGGGATTCTGTAAAACATTACCAGCGAGGGGCTAGATGGGTTAGGTTAGGTGGTGATACGTTATACGCGTATATAATGTTCCCACTGAGAAGTAGGGGCCGATATGCCAGGAATGTTGTAAAATACTGCATCCGAGATTATAGCCTGCCTTAGGTTAGGATATATAACGCTATAGACGTATATAATATCCCAACCGAGATGTACGGGACGACACGAACGGGATTCTGTAAAACATTGCCAGCGAGGGGCTAGATGGGGTAGGTTAGGTTATGTTACGTTATAGACGTATATAATGTTCCCACCGTGAAGTAGGGGCCGATACGCCAGGAATGGCGTAAAATGCTTCATCCGAGATGTTAGCCTGCCTTACGTTAGGATATATATCCTTGTAGACGATTATAGTGTCCCATCCGAGACGTACGGGACCACAGGAACGGGATTCTGTAAAACATTACCAGCGAGGGGCTAGATGGGTTAGGTTAGGTTGTGATACGTTATAGACGTATATAATGTTCCCACCGAGAAGTAGGGGCCGATATGCCAGGAATGTTGTAAAATACTGCATCCGAGATGATAGCTTGCCATAGGTTAGGATATGTAACGCTATAGACGTATATAATATTCCAACCGAGATGTACGGGACGTCACGAACGGGATTCTGTAAAGCATTGCCAACGAGGGGCTAGATGGGATAGGTTAGGTTATGTTACGTTACAAACGTATATAATGTTCCCACCGAGAAGTATGGGCCGATACACCAGGAATGTTGTAAAATACTGCATCCGAGATATTAGCCTGCCTTACGTTAGGATACATTTCGCTGTAGACGTATATAACATCCCAACCGAGATGTACGGGACGACAGGAACGGGATTCTGTAAAACATTACCAGCGAGGGGCTAGATGGGTTAGGTTAGGTTGTGATACGTTATAGACGTATATAATGTTCCCACCGAGAAGTAGGGGCCGATATGCCAGGAATTTTGTAAAATACTGCATCCGAGATGATATTCTGCCTTACGTTAGGATATATATCGCTGCAGACGTATATAACATCCCAACCGAGATGTACGGGACGTCACGAACGGTATTCTGTAAAACATTACCAGCGAGGTGCTAGATGTGTTAGGTTAGGTTATAGTTACGTTATAGACGTGTATAATGTTCCCACCGTGAAGTAGGGGCCGATACGCCAGAAATGACGTGAAATGCTTCATCCGAGATGTTAGCCTGCCTTAGGTTAGGATATATATTGCTGTAGACGTTTATAATGTCCTAACCGGGACGTACGGGACGGCAGGAACGGAATACTGTAAAACATTACCAGCGAGGGGCTAGATGTGTTAGGTTAGGTTATGTTACGTTATAGACCTATATAATGTTCCCACCGAGAAGTATGGGCCGATATGCCAGGAATGTTGTAAAATACTGCAACCGAGATGTTAGCCTGCCTTAGGTTAGGATATATAACGCTATAGACGTATATAATATCCCAACCGAGACGTACGGAACGACACGAACGGGATTCTGTGAAATATTACCATCGAGGGGCTAGATGGGTTAGATTAGGTTTTGTTACGTTATAGACGTGTATAATGTTCCCACCGTGAAGTAGGGGCGGATACGCCAGGAATGGCGTAAAATACTGCATCCGAGATTATAGCCTGGCTTAGGTTAGGATATATAACGCTGTAGACGTTTACAATGTCCCTACCGAGACGTACGGGACGACACGAACGGGATTCTGTAAAACATTACGAGCGAGGGGCTAGATGTGTAAGGTTAGGTTATATTACGTTATAGACGAATATAATGTTCCCACGGAGAAGGAGAGGCCGATCCTACAGAAATGTTGTAAAATACTATATCCGAGCAGTTAGCCTGCCTTAGGTTAGGATATATATCGCTGTGGACGTTTATAATGTCTCATCCGAGACGTACGGGACGTCACGAACGGTATTCTGTAAAACATTACAAGCGAGGTGCTAGATTGTTAGGTTAGGTTATGTTACGTTATAGACGTGCATAATGTTCCCACCGTGAAGTAGGGGCCGATACGCCAGGAATGACGTGAAATGCTTCATCCTAGATGTTAGCCTGCCTTAGGTTAGGATATATATTGCTGTAGACGTTTATAATGTCCCAACCGAGACGTACGGGACGGCAGGAACGGGATACTGCAAAACATTACCAGCGAGGGGCTAGATGTGTTAGGTTAGGTTACATTACGTTATAGACGAATATAATGATCCCACCGCGAAGTAGAGGCCGATGCGCTAGGAATGTTGTAAAATACTGCATCCGAGATGATAGCCTGCCTTAGGTTAGGATATATATCGCTGTGGACGTTTATAATGTCTTATCCGAGACGTACGGGACGACAGGAACGGGATTCTGTAAAACATTACCAGCGAGGGGCTAGATGGGTTAGGTTAGATTATATTACGTTATAGACGTATATAATGTTCCCACCGAGAAGTAGAGGCCGATCCTACAGAAATGTTGTTAAATACTATATCCGAGAAGTTTGCCTGCCTTAGGTTAGGATATATAACGCTGTAGACGTATATAATGTCGCAATCGAGACGTACGGGACGACACGAACGGGATTCTGTAAAACATTACCAGCGAGGGGCTAGATGGGTTGGGTTAGTTATGTTACGTTATAGACGTATATAGTGTTCCCACCGAGAAGTAGGGGCCGATACTCCAAGAATGTTGTAAAATACTGCATCCGAGATGATAGCCTGCCTTAGGTTAGGATATATAACGCTATAGACGTATATAATATCCCAACCGAGATGTACGGGACGTCACGAACGGTATTCTGTAAAACATTACCAGCGAGGTGCTAGATGGGTTAGGTTAGGTTGTGATACGTTATAGACGTATATAATGTTCCCACCGAGAAGTAGGGGCCGATACTCCAAGAATGTTGTAAAATATTACATCCGAGATGTTAGCCTGCCTTACGTTAGGATATATAACGCTGTAGACGTATATAATGTCCCATACGAGACGTACGGGACGACACGAACGGGATTCTGTAAAACATTGCCAGCGAGGGGCTAGATGGGATAGGTTAGGTTATGTTACGCTATATACGTATATAATGTTCCCACCGAGAAGTATGGGCCGATACGCCAGGAATGTTGTAAAATACAGCATCCGAGATGTTAGCCTGACTTAGGTTAGGATATATTAGGTTATGTTACGCTATATACGTATATAATGTTCCCACCGAGAAGTATGGGCCGATACGCCAGGAATGTTGTAAAATACAGCATCCGAGATGTTAGCCTGACTTAGGTTAGGATATATTATGTTATAGACGTATATAATGTTCCCACCGAGAAGTATGGGCCGATACGCCAGGAATGTTGTAAAATACTATATCCGAGAAGTTAGCCTGCCTTAGGTTAGGATATATATCGCTGTAGACGTTTATAATGTCTCATCCGAGACGTACGGGTCGACAGGGACGGGATTCCGTAAAACATTACCAGCGAGGGGCTAGATGGGTTGGGTTAGGATATGTTACGTTATAGACGTATATAGTGTTCCGACCGAGAAGTAGGGGCGGAGATTCCAAGAATGTTGTAAAATACTGCATCCGAGATGATAGCCTGACTTAGGTTAGGATATATAACGCTATAGACGTATATAATATCCCAACCGAGACGTACGGGACGTTACGAACGGTATTCTGTAAAACATTACCAGCGAGGTGCTAGATGTGTTAGGTTAGGTTATGTTACGTTATAGACGTGTATAATGTTCCCACCGTGAAGTAGGGGCCGATACGCCAGGAATGTATAAAATACTACATCCGAGATGTTAGCCTGCCTTAGGTTAGGTTATATAACGCTATAGACGTATATAATATCCCAACCGAGATGTACGAGACGACACGAACGGGATTCTGTAAAACATTGCCAGCGAGGGGCTAGATGGGATAGGTTAGGTTATGTTACGTTATAGACGTATATAATGTTCCCACCGAGAAGTAGGGGCCGATACTCCAAGAATGTTGTAAAATACTACATCCGAGATGTTAGCCTGCCTTACGTTAGGATATATAACGCTGTAGACGTATATAATGTCCCATACGAGACGTACGGGACGACACGAACGGGATTCTGTAAAACATTGCCAGCGAGGGACTAGATGGGATAGGTTAGGTTATGTTACGCTATATACGTATATAATGTTCCCACCGAGAAGTATGGGCCGATACGCCAGGAATGTTGTAAAATACAGCATCCGAGATGTTAGCCTGACTTAGGTTAGGATATATTATGTTATAGACGTATATAATGTTCCCACCGAGAAGTATGGGCCGATACGCCAGGAATGTTGTAAAATACTATATCCGAGAAGTTAGCCTGCCTTAGGTTAGGATATATATCGCTGTAGACGTTTATAATGTCTCATCCGAGACGTACGGGTCGACAGGGACGGGATTCTGTAAAACATTACCAGCGAGGGGCTAGATGGGTTGGGTTAGGATATGTTACGTTATAGACGTATATAGTGTTCCGACCGAGAAGTAGGGGCGGAGATACCAAGAATGTTGTAAAATACTGCATCCGAGATGATAGCCTGACTTAGGTTAGGATATATAACGCTATAGACGTATATAATATCCCAACCGAGACGTACGGGACGTTACGAACGGTATTCTGTAAAACATTACCAGCGAGGTGCTAGATGTGTTAGGTTAGGTTATGTTACGTTATAGACGTGTATAATGTTCCCACCGTGAAGTAGGGGCCGATACGCCAGGAATGTATAAAATACTACATCCGAGATGTTAGCCTGCCTTAGGTTAGGTTGTATAACGCTATAGACGTATATAATATCCCAACCGAGATGTACGGGACGACACGAACGGGATTCTGTAAAACATTGCCAGCGAGGGGCTAGATGGGATAGGTTAGGTTATGTTACGTTATAGACGTATATAATGTTCCCACCGAGAAGTATGGGCTGATACGCCAGAAATGTTGTAAAATACTGCATCCGAGATGTTAGCCTGCCTTAGGTTAGGATATATAACACTATAGACGTATATAATATCCCAACCGAGACGTACGGGGCGACGCGAACGGGATTCTGTAAAACATTGCCAACAACGGGCTAGATAGGATAGGTTAGGTTATGTTACGTTACAGACGTATATAATGTTCCCACCGAGAAGTATGGGCCGATACGCCAGGAATGTTGTAAAATACTGCATCCGAAAAGTTAGCCTGCCTTACGTTAGGATATTTATCGCTGTAGACGTATATAATGTCCCATACGAGACGTACGGGACGACACGAACGGGATTCTGTAAAACATTGCCAGCGAGGGGCTAGATGGGATAGGTTAGGTTATGTTACGCTATATACGTATATAATGTTCCCACCGAGAAGTATGGGCCGATACGCCAGGAATGTTGTAAAATACAGCATCCGAGATGTTAGCCTGACTTAGGTTAGGATATATTATGTTATAGACGTATATAATGTTCCCACCGAGAAGTATGGGCCGATACGCCAGGAATGTTGTAAAATACTACATCCGAGAAGTTAGCCTGCCTTAGGTTAGGATATATATCGCTGTAGACGTGTATAATGTCTCATCCGAGACGTACGGGTCGACAGGGACGGGATTCTGTAAAACATTACCAGCGAGGGGCTAGATGGGTTGGGTTAGGATATGTTACGTTATAGACGTATATAGTGTTCCGACCGAGAAGTAGGGGCGGAGATTCCAAGAATGTTGTAAAATACTGCATCCGAGATGATAGCCTGCCTTAGGTTAGGATATATAACGCTATAGACGTATATAATATCCCAACCGAGACGTACGGGTCGACAAGAACGGGATTCTGTAAAATATTACCAGCGAGGGGCTAGATGGGTTGGGTTAGGTTATGTTACGTTATAGACGTGTATAATGTTCCCACCGTGAAGTAGGGCCCGATACGCCAGGAATGTTGTAAAATACTACATCCGAGATGTTAGCCTGCCTTAGGTTAGGATATATAACGGTATAGGCGTATATAATATTCCAACCGAGATGTACGGGACGACACGAACGGGATTCTGTAAAACATTGCCAGCGAGGGGCTAGATGGGATAGGTTAGGTTATGTTAAGTTATAGACGTATATAATGTTCCCACCGAGAAGTAGACGCCGATCCTACAGAAATGTTGTAAAATACTATATCCGAGAAATTAGCCTGCCATAGGTTAGGATATATATCGCTGTAGACGTTTATAATGTCTCATCCGAGACGTACGGGACGACAGGAACGGGATTCTGTAAAACATTACCAGCGAGGCGCTAGATGGGATAGGTTAGGTTGTGATACGTTATAGACGTATATAATGTTCCCACCGAGAAGTAGGGGCCGATACTCCAAGAATGTTGTAAAATACTACATCCGAGATGTTAGCCTGCCTTACGTTAGGATATATAACGCTGTAGACGTATATAATGTCCCATACGAGACGTACGGGACGACACGAACGGGATTCTGTAAAACATTGCCAGCGAGGGGCTAGATGGGATAGGTTAGGTTATGTTACGCTATATACGTATATAATGTTCCCACCGAGAAGTATGGGCCGATACGCCAGGAATGTTGTAAAATACAGCATCCGAGATGTTAGCCTGACTTAGGTTAGGATATATTATGTTATAGACGTATATAATGTTCCCACCGAGAAGTATGGGCCGATACGCCAGGAATGTTGTAAAATACTATATCCGAGAAGTTAGCCTGCCTTAGGTTAGGATATATATCGCTGTAGACGTTTATAATGTCTCATCCGAGACGTACGGGTCGACAGGGACGGGATTCTGTAAAACATTACCAGCGAGGGGCTAGATGGGTTGGGTTAGGATATGTTACGTTATAAACGTATATAGTGTTCCGACCGAGAAGTAGGGGCGGAGATTCCAAGAATGTTGTAAAATACTGCATCCGAGATGATAGCCTGACTTAGGTTAGGATATATAACGCTATAGACGTATATAATATCCCAACCGAGACGAACGGGACGTTACGAACGGTATTCTGTAAAACATTACCAGCGAGGTGATAGATGTGTTAGGTTACGTTATAGACGTGTATAACGTTCCCACCGTGAAGTAGGGGCCGATACGCCAGGAATGTATAAAATACTACATCCGAGATGTTAGCCTGCCTTAGGTTAGGTTATATAACGCTATAGACGTATATAATATCCCAACCGAGATGTACGGGACGACACGAACGGGATTCTGTAAAACATTGCCAGCGAGGGGCTAGATGGGATAGGTTAGGTTATGTTACGTTATAGACGTATATAATGTTCCCACCGAGAAGTAGACGCCGATCCTACAGAAATGTTGTAAAATACTATATCCGAGAAATTAGCCTGCCATAGGTTAGGATATATATCGCTGTAGACGTTTATAATGTCTCATCCGAGACGTACGGGACGACAGAAACGGGATTCTGTAAAACATTACCAGCGAGGCGCTAGATGGGATAGGTTAGGTTGTGATACGTTATAGACGTATATAATGTTCCCACCGAGAAGTAGCGGCCGGTATGCCAGGAATGTTGTAAAATACTGCATCCGAGATGATAGCCTGGCTTAGGTTAGGATATATAACGGTATAGACGTATATAATATTCCAACCGAGATGTACGGGACGACACGAACGGGATTCTGTAAAACATTGCCAGCGAGGGGCTAGATGGGATAGGTTAGGTTATGTTACGTTATAGGCGTATATAATGTTCCCACCGAGAAGTAGACGCCGATCCTACAGAAATGTTGTAAAATACTATATCCGAGAAATTCGCCTGCCATAGGTTAGGATATATATCGCTGTAGACGTTTATAATGTCTCATCCGAGACGTACGGGACGACAGGAACGGGATTCTGTAAAACATTACCAGCGAGGCGCTAGATGGGATAGGTTAGGTTGTGATACGTTATAGACGTATATAATGTTCCCACCGAGAAGTAGCGGCCGATATGCCAGGAATGTTGTAAAATACTGCATCCGAGATGATAGCCTGGCTTAGGTTAGGATATATAACGCTGTAGACGTTTATAATGTCCCTACCGAGACGTACGGGACGACACGAACGGGATTCTGTAAAACATTACGAGCGAGGGGCTAGATGTGTAAGGTTAGGTTATATTACGTTATAGACGAATATAATGTTCCCACGGAGAAGTAGAGGCCGATCCTACAGAAATGTTGTAAAATACTATATCCGAGAAGTTAGCCTGCCTTAGGTTAGGATATATATCGCTGTGGACGTTTATAATGTCTCATCCGAGACGTACGGGACGACAGGAACGGGATTCTGTAAAACATTACCAGCGAGGGGCTAGATGGGTTAGGTTAGGTTGTGATACGTTATAGACGTATATAATGTTCCCACCGAGAAGTAGGAGCCGATATGCCAGGACTTTTGTAAAATACTGCATCCGAGATGATAGCCTGCCTTAGGTTAGGATATATAACGCTGTAGACGTATATAATGTCCCATACGAGAGGTACGTGACGACACGAACTGGATTCTGTAAAACATTACCAGCGAGGGGCTAGATGGGTTAGGTTAGGTTGTGATACGTTATAAACGTATATAATGTTCCCACCGAGAAGTAGGGGCCGATATGCCAGGAATGTTGTAAAATACTGCATCCGAGATGATAGCTTGCCTTAGGTTAGGATATATAACGCTATAGACGTATATAATATTCCAAACGAGATGTACGGGACGACAGGAACGGGATTCTGTGAAACATTACCAGCGAGGGGCTAGATGGGTTAGGTTAGATTATATTACGTTATAGACGTATATAATGTTCCCACCGAGAAGTAGAGGCCGATCCTACAGAAATGTTGTTAAGTACTATATCCGAGAAGTTTGCCTGCCTTAGGTTAGGATATATAACGCTGTAGACGTATATAATGTCGCAATCGAGACGTACGGGACGACACGAACGGGATTCTGTAAAACATTACCTGCGAGGGGCTAGATGGGTTGAGTTAGGTTATGTTACGTTATAGACCTATATAATGTTCCCACCGAGAAGTAGGGGCCGATACGGCAGGAATATTGTAAAATACTATATCCGAGAAGTTAGCCTGCCTTAGGTTAGGATATATATCGCTGTAGACCTTTATAATGTCTCATCCGAGACGTTCGGGACGACAGGGACGGGATTCTGTAAAACATTACCAGCGAGGGGCTAGATGGGTTAGGATAGGTTGTGATACGTTATAAACGTATATAATGTTCCCACCGAGAAGTAGGGGCCGATATGCCAGGAATGTTGTAAAATACTGCATCCGAGACGATAGCTTGCCTTAGGCTAGGATATATAACGCTATAGACGTATATAATATTCCAACCGAGATGTAGGGGACGTCACGAACGGGATTCTGTAAAATATTACCAGCGAGGGGCTAGATGGGATAGGTTAGGTTATGTTACGTTACAGACGTATATAATGTTCCCACCGAGAAGTATGGGCCGATACGCCAGGAATGTTGTAAAATACTGCATCCGAGATGTTAGCCCGCCTTAGGTTAGGATATATATTGCTGTAGACGTTTATAATGTCCAAACCGAGACGTACGGGACGGCAGGAACGGGATACTGTAAAACATTACCAGCGAGGGGCTAGATGGGTTAGGATAGTTTGTGATACGTTATAAACGTATATAATGTTCCCACCGAGAAGTAAGAGCCGATATGCCAGGGATGTTGTAAAATACTGCATCCGAGATGATAGCTTGCCTTAGGTTAGGATATATATCGCTGTAGACGTATATAATATTCCAACCGAGATGTACGGGACGACACGAACGAGATTCTGTAAAACATTACGGGCGAGGGGCCAGATGTGTTAGGTTAGGTTATATTACGTTATAGACCTATATAATGTTCCCACCGAGAAGTATGTGTCGACATGCCAGGAATGTTGTAAAATACTGCATCCGAAATGATAGCCTGCCTTAGGTTAGGATATATAACGCTATAGACGTATATAATATCCCAACCGAGACGTACGGGACGACACGAACGGGATTCTGTGAAATATTACCTGCGAGGGGCTAGATGGGATAGGTTAGGTTATGTTACGTTATAGACGTATATAATGTTCCCACCGAGAAGTATGGGCCGATACGCCAGGAATGTTGTAAAATACTATATCCGAGAAGTTAGCCTGCCTTAGGTTAGGATATATATCGCTGTAGACCTTTATAATGTCTCATCCGAGACGTACGAGACGACAGGGACGGGATTCTGTAAAACATTACCAGCGAGGGGCTAGATGGGTTAGGATAGGTTGTGATACGTTATAAACGTATATAATGTTCCCACCGAGAAGTAGAGTCCGATCCTACAGAAATGTTGTAAAATACTATATCCGAGAAATTAGCCTGCCTTAGGTTAGGATATATATCGCTGTAGACGTATATAATATTCCAACCGAGATGTACGGGGCGACACGATCGAGATTCTGTAAAACATTACGGGCGAGGGGCCAGATGTGTTAGGTTAGGTTATATTACGTTATAGACCTATATAATGTTCCCACCGAGAAGTATGGGTCGATATGCCAGGAATGTTGTAAAATACTGCAACCGAGATGTTAGCCTGCCTTAGGTTAGGATACATAACGCTATAGACGTATATAATATCCCAACCGAGACGTACGGGACGACACGAACGGGATTCTGTACAACATTACCAGCGAGGGGCTAGATGGGTGAGGTTCGATTATATTACGTTATAGACGTATATAATGTTCCCACCGAGAAGTATGGGCCGATACGCCAGGAATGTTGTAAAATACTATATCCGAGAAGTTAGCCTGCCTTAGGTTAGGATATATATCGCTGTAGACGTTTATAATATCCCAACCGAGACGTACGGGACGTCACGAACGGTATTCTGTAAAACATTACCAGCGACGGGCTAGATGGGTTAGGTTAGGTTGAGATACGTTATAAACGTATATAATGTTCCCACCGAGAAGTATGGGCCGATACGCCAGGAATGTTGTAAAATACTATATCCGAGAAGTTAGCCTGCCTTAGGTTAGGATATATATCGCTGTAGACGTTTATAATGTCTCATCCGAGACGTACGGGACGACAGGGACGGGATTCTGTAAAACATTACCAGCGAGGGGCTAGATGGGTTAGGATAGGTTGTGATACGTTATAAACGTATATAATGTTCCCACCGAGAAGTAGGGGCCGGTATGCCAGGGATGTTGTAATATACTGCATCCGAGACGATAGCTTGCCTTAGGCTAGGATATATAACGCTATAGACGTATATAATATTCCAACCGAGATGTAGGGGACGACACGAACGGGATTCTGTAAAACATTGCCAACGAGGGGCTAGATGGGATAGGTTAGGTTATGTTACGTTACAAACGTATATAATGTTACCACCGAGAAGTATGAGCCGATACACCAGAAATGTTGTAAAATACTGCATCCGAGATATTAGCCTGCCTTACGTTAGGATACATTTCGCTGTGTACGTATATAACATCCCAACCGAGATGTACGGGACGACAGGAACGGGATTCTGTAAAACATTACCAGCGAGGGGCTAGATGGGTGAGGTTCGATTATATTACGTTATAGACGTATATAATGTTCCCACCGAGAAGTATGGGCCGATACGCCAGGAATGTTGTAAAATACTATATCCGAGAAGTTAGCCTGCCTTAGGTTAGGATATATATCGCTGTAGACGTTTATAATGTCTCATCCGAGACGTATGGGACGACAGGGACGGGATTCTGTAAAACATTACCAGCGACGGGCCAGATGGGTTAGGTTAGGTTGAGATACGTTATAAACGTATATAATGTTCCCACCGAGAAGTAGGGGCCGATATGCCAGGAATGTTGTAAAATACTGCA